>JAMKQA010010837.1:0-13347 GCA_024699735.1 Posidonia australis
AATAAAATCTAGAGTTTATGTTTTTCTTGCAAATAGGTCCTTCTGGAATTACTTTGTGGTCCTTTTATTACATCTAGGTCCTTCCATCATTTTTCTAAAATGTTTCGAATAAATTTTTAACTGAAAATATTACATGTTTTACCCTAAACATTTAAAGTAATGTTTTCTAAGTTTAAAACTTTAATAAAAGTCTAGAGTTTTTAAAATGTGTTTTGCTTCAAACAAATTGCATAGAAGACCCTAGATTTCTTTGAAATGTTTCTGATAGTTCATTTTATTGTGAAAATTGCATATGAGTCCCGATCTTCTTCAAAATGTTTTTGATAGTTCATTTTTACAGTAAAAATTGCATAAAAGCCCTTGCATATTTCAAAAATTCTCTGAATAGTTGTTTTTGTTGGTTAACTTGCATTTTAACCCTCATACTTCTCTGAAACTTTTCCGGAAACATGCTTTCATTGGACAAATTGCATTTAGACCCCTGTGTTTTACAGAAAACTTCTAAAAGGCTTATTTTGCTGTGAAAATTGCATAAAACTCCCTGACTTTGTTTTAAAAATATTCCAGAAGCTTGTTTTCATGGTTTAATTGCATTTTAACCCTCTATTTTTACTGAATTTCTTCTGGATGCTTTGGTTGCTGGGTTATTTGTAGTTTAGCCCCTGAACATCTTTGATTTTACTCTGATTGCCTGTTTTTAGGGGTAAAATGACCATTTTACCCCTGAAACTTCCTGGATCATTTTTGAGACATTTTATTACATTATATTGCATTGAGACACCAAGCCAAAGAAAAGACACAACTATTAACCCGAGGAAACCAGGGGCCAAGCTGAAGGACAAGGCACGACTATTAACCGGAAGAACCAAGCATCAAGCCAAAGAAAAGGCATAGCTATTGGCTGGAGAAAACCAGACGCCAAGCTGAAGGACAAGGCACAGCTATCGACTAGAAGAATCAAGTGCCAAGTCAACGAAAGGCACAACTATTGATTGGAAAAAATCGAGTGCCAAGCTAAAGGACAAAGGCTATCGATCGAAAAAACTAGACACCAAGCCAAAGAAAAGGCACAACTATGAATTGGAGGAAACCAGAGGTCAAGTTGAAGGACATGGCACGGCTATCGATCAGAAGAACTAGGTGCCAAGCCAAGAAAAAGGTGTAGCTATCGATCAGAGGAAACTGGGCGCTAAGCTAAAGGACAAGGCATGGCTATCGATTGGAGGAAACTTGGTGCCAAGCTGAAAAATAAGGGCTATCGATTGGAAGAACTGGACGCCAAGCCAAACAAAAGGCACAACTATTGACTGAAGGAATCCAGGCAACAAGCTGAAGAACAAGGGCTATCAACCAAAAGAATTGGGCACCAAGCCAAAAAAAGGCACAGCTATTGATTAGAGGAAACCAGGCACCAAGCTAAAGGACAAGGGCTATTGACCAGAAGAATCGGGGGCCAAGCCAAAGAAAAGGTATAGCTATCGGTCGGAGGAAATCGGGCACCAAGTTGAAGGAAAAGGCACGACTATTGGCCGAAAGAATCAAGCGTCAAGCCAAGGAAAAGGCAATGAAAGAATTCTCGGCAAGTAGTGGACTTACCGGCAAGAGAGAGTAAGATAGCAGACTTGGGGGCCAGAGGTAAGTGATGAAAGAGAGTTGCTGCCAATCTAGGTCTAGCTCCTTCAGAAGCTCGCTGCATCCCAATGGGAAAGGGGCAAGTCTGTAACTTGGTTGAGTTGGCTAAATTCTGCTTAAGGTTGATCCTACGGTAACAGGTGATCCTAAAGACTGCTCTTGTGGTGTCTAGCAAACTCTCGACTGATAAAAGAAGTTTAAAGAAATTCAGTGTAGTGATAAGGACATAATTGTAATTTTCTAGTTGCTGAGGTCGAAGAAACATAGGGGGCCGCCCATATGATTTTATAGTCGTCCTGAACTTGGCTGAGGATAAAGAGAACATCTCGTGCACTCGACTAACAGACGGGCACACTCATCTTCCTATAGGAGGATAGGGGCATTACGGTAATTTACACTAGATCATGGCATTTTAGCCACTTCTAAGCACAAATCCAGCTTTGATGCATAAGGGATGCCTCTGACCTTTCGTCGAAAAGATGCACATATCTGGTGGTTTGTCTCGAATATAATCGAGGACCTTTTAGCAATTCTAAAAATAATGGAGACTGATCTGCAAATTTCACCAGACCATTTCTCTAAATTGAACTATCAGTTTGCATGCTATGCTTATGTTTTTCCTAGACTTCCAAGGGTGTCTACTTGATCCTACCAAGACAACTTTCCAGGAGCCTTTGTGTAAATCTTCCACCCTAGGGAGCTTTAAGAATTTCTAGTTCGGGCACATAACTAATCTGCCCGATGTTAATCTATAATTCCTAGAAGTGTTTTTGTAGGTTGATACTAGCAAGAAATCTCACTTTCCTATCCTTGAGTAGGTTAAGAACTTGCTTACAATTTTTGAAATTTGTGCTAAAATTTGCAAAATTGGTTATTTAGGCTGATTTTGGCAACGATTCTTGGTAAGGAAAGTTTGCTGAGGGTTCTGAAGATTGCACGGATACTCCCTCAATTTCTGAAATTTTTCAGGATAAAAGATCAGACACGTACTAGATAAATTACACTTTAGTCCAAAACTTTTACAGAATGTTGTTTGAGGGGTTGGGAATTTTTGCAAAGTTGCAGGCCCACCGGAGGTTAATACTGTAGCACTTGGGCACCCAACTGTTAGCTTCTCTTTCCTCTTGACGTTTCCTTTGCTATAAATTGTTAATTTAAAACCAAGCTTTCATTTCATTTCCTTCTTCCCTCTTGTCACTACTCGCGTCTGTCTCCCTGTTCTTCTCTTCCACGTAGTAGACCGGTGGCTAGGGTTTGTAGTGTCTGAACGGCGGTGAAGCTCAGGCGGATGACACAGGGGACGTGTGTAGTGGTGTCAGCAGCCATGGTAAGCCCTCCCCTCCGTGTTTCTCGTTTTTTCAGCCCTTTCTCTCTTCCTCCTCCGTTGGGCATAGAGGCTTCCTCTTCTTCTTCGTTGAGCGGCTGCGCTGTGAGCTCCTCCTCCCCTCTCTGCCAGCATCGTGGTGGCTCGTTGATGGGCCTTGGGGGTGCGAGACGGTCACGGGCTGGGAGGTGCGTTGGTGGTGGTTCGAGGCCTGAGCTTGGTGGGCCACCGGTGATGTGGGGCTCTGGGGGTTGTCGACGGTACGTCGGTGGTCTAGGCTTGGTGTGTCGGCGGTGCAGGGGTCCTTTACTCCATTTCTATGCCACTAAATTGTTTTGCTTGTGCTAGCCCTGGAAATATTGTAAGATTAACTGCATGATGCCCTAAAAATACATTTGATTTGCCACAAATAATTTCTAGAAGTTGCATTGCTAATTACTGTACTTTGGCATTGATTGAAAACAAATGTGACCTATGAACCTTGCACTTGGACTTTTCTTGACCTTGCTTGAGCAATGCGGCCTGGAAAAAGCACTTTAACTGTGCTCCAATAATATTGCTTTGATAAACATTCAGATTATCAAATAGTGTTCTGAAGGGTGCATTTGAATTTGGTCTGAATAATGCTCTAACAAATGCACCTGTATTGTCCTGGTGATTTATGATCTCTCGCCTTCTTGGGTTATGTTGGATTTTGCATCAATGGCTTGATCCCTGGCTTTAAAATTGGTCTCTTGCGCGGCCCGATATATGATTTGCTCGATTTTTTTGTTTTACAAGAACAAACCTAACCAGAATTTCTTGTTTACAGTCTAACTCTGAGTGAGAGGCTATTGAGGTCGGGAGGACTGCTTCAGGTTCACGACGATGGGGTCGTGGGGCCCGCTCGTGAGGTTCTGGAGCAACATCTAGTTTACAGGCGCCAAACGAGGAGGAGTTTGACGTGCCCGAGGAGGTAAAGGATTTGCAATAAGTGAAAGGTAATGTTGACTTTGGCTTTCTATAAAATTTGACCTCTTATTCGTAAAACTGTAGGAGTAGGGCCACTTCAAGGGATACCTGCTCAGTCGCTCCCACATCTGTGAGCGAGATGACTTCAAGGTATGTACTTTAGGAATTCACCAAATAACTGTCTCTATAGCTTGTTAACTGACCTAGCTTCTTACTCTTGTCATGTAAGTGGGCCACACTAGTCAAGTCATGTGGTGCCTTTAGGTGCTCATGTTAGATCACTTAAAGTGTTTGCCGTGCTTTTTGCAAGATTTCTTACTTCACCACAGTCCCTTTGGCAGCTTGCTCTGGATTCGTGCCATTTATGGGCACTACTAGCTTTTTCGGGCTTTGGTGGAGTGATGGCGTTACGAGATGCACATGTTTCATCTCTCGTTTAGTGAGCTGGGGGTTTTGCTCGAGCACTGGGCATTGCTGACTGGGTTAGGCTTCATTGGGGAGCCTATTGTTGGAAAGGTTATGTAGGGGCTTGCCAAAGTTCCTACCTTGTTGGGGTATGAGTGTCTGCCTTTCACCCGTGACTTTTACTACTTTCGTTATAGTTGACTGTAGGAGTGGACCAAGATATGACCCAACTTGGCCTTGTGGTCACGAGAGGTAGACTTTGTGTTATGTCATTTCCTGCTTGAGTTATGTGGGTTGATATTTTGTGACACCTCAGGCTACTATGTCCCGATAGATTGGCTGATATACTTGGTCGATCTAAACAAGCTAGGCTGGTATGACTAGGGTAGAGTTAGTTACACCTACATGTTTTGTGGGTTAGATGACGTGGTTCGGAGGAACCTACGCTCCTATGTTGGCCTCTACCCACTTCTCATAATAAGTCTTGGCACCTTAGCTAGCTTGGTTACTTTTTGAAAATTACACCTATATCTGACTTGTTTCAGAATCTATTGTTCTTCCTTTGCAGTGTTGGTGGATGTAGCATGTGGAGAGAGAGGATTATTTCTTCCCCTTCTGGTCTGATCTCCTGCCTCTTCCTAGACAGTGGTGTAAGCTTAATCACCAGGCTGCCTTGGGTGTCTATAGTTACAAGGCATACGACTATCTCCTTGATCTCCTCAACATTGATAACGTAAGCATTATTTTAAATCTCATTGCTGGCTACAAAAGATATTTGGCTAATCCACTGACATACTGCTCTGTTTACATTTCAGGTGGAACTGTGGCCTTTTGAGCGATATAAGCATGTGGACTGGGCGCCAGTAAACACTGGTAGAGCGCTCAGCCGCAAGTAGGTGAAGTTCTACTACTTGAAGAGGTTGACATATTACCTTCTAGGACGCGTTCGCCATCAATACATGAATGAGTTCTGCATTCCTCTGCCTCCTCCGGATATGTGACATGTGAGTCTGATTATTCATTTTTATTTGTAAATCATGTAATTAATTGTAATATTGCTTAAATGATTTATTAATGAATAATCTGTTGTTTTTTGTTTGTGTGAACTTGTGGTTGGTTGTTTGTGCGCCTGTTTGTAGTTTGGAATCAATGTAGAGTCTGATTTGAGTATGCACAGTTGTCTTGATTTGTATGTTCATTTTTTCTTCTTTTTCTCCTTCCCTTTTCTCTCTCGTGAGCTATGTCCTTCCACCCATTCTTCGTCTTCTTCTTTCTCTTCTTCCACCCGTGCCACCAACGACGGAGGCTCGTGCCTCCCTGTCTCTTCCGACGGGATGGGTGGCAGGCGTCAAGCGAGTAGTGGTGGAAATAAAGAGAGGGAGGCAGACATGGGTAGGGGAGGAGTGTGGTGGGGAAGGAAAGGCAGAGGAGAGGGAGCAAGGGCGCGCGAGTTGGGAGGAGGAGGGTCTGCATGTGTGTGTGCTTCCAACGGGGGTTGAGGTTCACCGAAGCTTTGCCATGTACGGTGAAGTCATCAGAGTTGCGCAGGCTACCGAAGAGGTACGCGATCCCTCTCCCTTCTCCTATTAGTGTTCCTTGAAGAATAATGATGGAAATGCATGAGAAATCGTAGAGAAATAATAGGGATGACGGAAATGAGATGAATGATGTGAATGTGTCGGGATCATGCTAGATTGTGTGAATTTCGTGAGTTTTGGGTAGATATGTCCTAAATGTTTTAAGGTTTAACTCTAAGCATGCTTCCCTTGCGAATTTATATTTCCTTGTATGGTTGATGGAATCATGAATAGTTTGAGGGGTTTTGAAGTAGACTTGAGGGTTTACAACTCATGATTTTATGGAAATTGTTGATAAATGTTTGGTGCATTCGATCGAGACTCCCACTTTGGGCGAATTCTGCTGCTGCGGAACAGGAGTGTGCCCTAGCAGATTAAGCCAGAACCCAGGGTTCGGTAGATCAAAATTTCACAGTCGATCGAAACAGGGGGTTTCAACATACCGAAAATTTTTGATATACCGAGACAGAGAATTTCGGAATACCGAATTGAAAATTCAGTATGTCATTTTTGCCCTGAACCTGATATGCTTAAACATGGATTTTAATGAATGTTCAATGGTTTTAAATGGTATGTTGAGTTTATGTGAATGATGTTTCCCCATGTAATAACATGGAGGCATGTGGAACCCCAAATAAATGGATTTGAGTGTGGTTTTGGGTTTTAGACCCTATTAATGAATGAAAAAGATGATTTTATGTGGTTTTGGGCATGAGACCCAATTTATGACTATAAGTATGGTTTTCATGACTTGAGTTAGGACCCTAATGGAGGGCCAAGTGTTGCAAGGAAATAGAGTCCTGCAACGAAAAGAATGGAATGAAATGGGAAACGGTTTTGAAATGGAACACTGATAATGTGGTTGCCGAGCTCATAGCAGTGTAAGCTGAGCCTTGGTTTTCATTCCTAGTTGTTTGGGTCACCGACAGTGTAGGCTGAGCTTGGGTCATTGTACCTAGTTGTTCGGGTCACCGAGCTCGTAGCGGTGTAGGCTGAGCCTGGGTTTTCATACCTAGTTGTTCGGGTCACCGACGGTGTAGGCTGAGCTTGGGTTGTTGTACCTAGTTGTTCGAGTCACCGAGCTCGTAGCGGTGTAGGCTGAGCTTGGGCTTTTGAGCGTAATTGTTCGGGTCACCAACGTTGTAGGCTGAGCCTGAGTCATTGGAACTAGTTGTTCGGGTCACCGACTAGGGCGTCAGACTGTGACGTATCCCCGTGCACTTATGAAAATGAAATTGAAGTTGGTTAGCCGAGGCGGTGACATCCTGCACGGGGATTTCATCGCGGCAGTGCAGGAAGGTAGGGGAAGGATGTCATCGCCTACTGCTTGTGTGCTTGGTTACCCCTGATCAAGGTAACAACAGTAAAGAAGTGGAAATGAATAAAGAAAGAGAAATGTGATTTGGTCAGGATTGGATTGATGAAATGGTCCTATAAATCCTGAAAAGAAATGATGATGTTTGAATCAGTTGCCAGCTAGTGTTTATGATTTGGTTTTGAGTCCAATGGGGCAATGTGTTTTAGGTGAGATCTGGTTAGAAATGTTAATTTGAAAGGGTGTTTTGGGAAGAACCCCCAAATATTGAAAATAGAAATGTTTTGGAAAATGAATTCCAAAGGTTTTTGAAAGAAATGTAAAGGAATGTTTTGAAAGAAAAAGTGGTTTTGGAATGATTTTCCAAACTTTTTGAGAAAAGAAAAGGAAACATGACTTTTGAAAAAGTATAGATTGGGATTGAATTCCCAAGTGATTGTCTAATAAAAGAAAGGATGATTTTCAAAAAGAGAAAACCAAGTTTTGAAGAAAATGATAAGAAATGAGTTCTATGGTTTTACCGAGGTTCTGTGGTTTGTATGTTTTGGTGCGTGTACTAGGTGACTTAGATGTCACTCACGCGTGTTTATTTGGTTTTCAGGTGCAGACCGCGTGCAGCCGAGTTCCGATGTAGGAGGTGGAGCTTCTAGCCGCACATTGTGATCCTGAAGGTGAGCCTTAGTTACAATTATTTTATGTTTCTGTATTTAGTTTAATTATGCTTGATACGGTGTTTTGGTACCGTGTCCGGGATCGGGGCATTACAGAGTGGTATTAGAGCTAAGGTTACAGCTAGAGCACCGGCTTAGTGATGTCTGGTCTAGTGGCTCCTTAGGGTTGCACACTAGTGAGTCGTGCACTTGAAACTTTAGATTGTTGTATTTTGTAGTGTTGGCAGGAAGATGTCTCGTCGAGGCCGCAGTCATGGCAAGACCCCTGTACCTGACTTTGAGACGGAAGAGGGTAGCCCCTAGAGGGGGACGAGATGAGAATTTGGCGAAATGATGTGGGGTTTTGCCCAATCCTTTGGCAGCAGCAGCAAGGATGAGACAAAGGGAGACTCGTGGATCAACTAGTTCCGCCAGCTTGGCGCGCTAACTTTTGATGGGAGCGGCACACCAGAGGAGTGTGAGACTTGTTTCCTGGAAGTGGAAAAGATTCTTTAGGGGATTGAGTGTCCAGCAGAGAAGTGGGTCTGGATCACAGCTTTCCAGCTCAAGGGTGTTGCGGATCAGTGGTGGAGGAGAGTGCGTCGCACCAAATTCCCGAACGTGGACCTACTGATGATCTCTTGGAATGAGTTCCGAGAGGTGTTCTATGAGAGATTTTTCCCTAAGCATGAGAGGGATAAGTTGGACAGAGAATTCAGGAACCTAAAACAGGGTAGCCTGTCTATGGCTGAGTATGAGTCGTCCTTCCTTCGCATAGAGTAGTTCTCTCAGGCTGCAGTTTCTGAGAAAAACAGAGCCAAGAGATTTGTAAAGGGACTGAATCCTATGCTGAGATCCAGAGTTATTGGCTTTAGATGCCAGACCTTAGCGAAGGCTGTTAAGCTTGCAAACTGCTATGAGGATGATCGTAAGCTGTTCTAGGAGGAGTATCCCAAAAAGGAAAAGGGGAGAAAGTCTATCTCTCGACCTTCCGTTTCTCAACCGTTAGTGACGGGAGGGCCAAGTTCTGGGAGTTCTGACAACTCTGGGAAGAAGCGAAAGCAACAGTCTACGTCGGGTAGAGAAGAGAGTATGGGTTTCAGCCATGCTGGGTTTAGCAGTGGCCCACAAACTGGACCGTGCCATGTCTGTGGCAAGATGGGGCAAGTAGCGGCGCAATGTTGGCAAAGGCAGAGGAATTTGGACGGAGTAGTCTGCTACAACTGTGGGAAGTTTGGACATGACCAGAAGGACTGTCTCAGTCAGCCAAAGCTAGCGGGTGATGCGCCACGTCAGCCTACCAAGGGGAGAGTGTTCTCCATTGCTGCCCCAGATGTTGGTCCATTTGGAGATGTGGTGGAAGGTGAGAATTAGCACAGCTGAGTTTGATAAGTCCTGCCCTGTAATAATAGATCCTATGTGTAATTGACACTATTTCTTATTATGATTATGGTTATGGTGTGTTGATTATAGGATCTTTACTTGTGGCTGATCGGATGGCCCGAGTCTTGTTCGACTTTGGGAGTTCATTTTCTTTTATCTCCGGGTCGTTTGCCTCTAAGATTGGGACTAGGCCAGCTAGGTGGCATTCCACCTAAATGTGGTCACTCCATTGGGAGAACACAGCCTAGTGTGGAGAAATTTGAGACTGGTTGATATTCAGTTGGGAGACAAGAGTTTTCATGCCAGCTTGATCTTGATGGATATGCAGGATTATAATGTTATCTTGGGAATGGATTCGCTGGCACAACATTCAGCTGTGATAGATTGTGCCAAGAGGAGAGTTTTGGCAGAATGTCCAGGCCAAGGCTGGTGTATGGTACAGGGCACCAGACAGGGTGAGCCCAGGAAAGTGATTTCTGCACTCAAGGTCTATCATCATTTGGCAAGAGGTAGTGTGGGCTATTTGGCATGTGTGACAGTTTCTACTTCGCCTGTGGTCAAGATTCAGGACTTGCCGGTGGTGAGGGAATATCCTGATGTTTTTCCAAAGGAATTACTTGGAATGCCATTGCACAAGGAAGTGGAGTTTGTGATTGATTTGGTGTCGGGATCAGGTCCTACTTCTAAGGCTCCGTATAAGATTACACCAGCTGAGCTAAGGGAGCTCCGGAATCAGCTGCAAGAACTGATGGATAAGGGATTCATTCGTCCCAGTGTTTCATCTTGGGGAGCATCGGTTCTGTTTGTGAAGAAGAAGGATGGTTTACTTCAGCTCTGTATAGGTTACCGAATGTTGAACCAGATCATTGTTAAGAACAAGTATCCACTGCCCAAGATCGACGATTTGTTTGACCAATTGCAGGGGGCATCGGTGTTTTCCAAGATACTATCAGTTGAGGATTAGTGAGTCAGATGTGCAGAAGAAAACTTTTTGCACCCGTTATGGACATTATGAGTTTTTGGTTATGCCATTCGGGTTGACGAATGCTCCGGCTGCCTTTATGGACCTGATGAATAGGGTGTTCTAACCCTATTTGGACCAGTTTGTGGTTATTTTTGTGGATGATGTTTTGGTGTATTCTCCGGATGTTTAGACCCACCAGAGGCACTTGAGGATCGTACTGAAGACGTTGTGGCAACATCAGCTTTATGCCAAGTTCTCCAAGTGCGAGTTTTGGCTAAAAGAGGTGTCTTTCCTTGGTCATATTATTTCAAGAGAAGGCATCAAGGTAGATCCAGTCAATGTGGAAGCTGTGAACAGTTGGGCCGGACCGAAGACAGTGATTGAGATTAGAAGTTTTCTCGACCTGGCAAGATATTATAGGAGATTCATTCAGGATTTCTCCAAGATTGCTGCACCATTGACTTGGAAGGGAGTGCACTTTGCTTGGGATTGGCAGTGATAGGAGAGCTTCAATGAGTTGAAGGCTCGTCTGGTATCGGTCCTAGATTTGACTTTGCCCTATGGGAGTGGCGGTTTTACAGTCTACAGTGATGCCTGTGGGACTGGTTTGGGGTTTGTGCTGATGCAGCATGGTAGGGTTGTGGCGTATGCCTAGTGCCAACTGAAAGATCATGAGAAGAATTATCCCACCCATGATTTAGAGATGCCAGCTGTTGTGTTCGCCTTAAAGATTTGGAGGCATTATCTATATGGCGAACAGTTTGAGGTGTACACAGATCAAAAGAGTCTGAAGTACATCTTTACTCAGAAGGATTTGAACCTGAGATAGAGCCACTGGGTGGAGTATATTAAGGATTATGATTTCAGTTTGTCCTACCACCTAGGGAAGGCTAATGTAGTTGCAGATGCTCTGAGCAAACACACTCATGTCGTGACTAGTCTAATGATCCATGAATGGAAATTGTTGGAGGGACTAGTGGAATGCTGGCCTCGGAGGAAGTCTTAGGGACCCACTAGGGTAGTGCTGGCTAACTTGTCTGTTCGCTCGAGGATGATTGAGGCGATCGTCACAACTTAGCAATATGATTCTTTTGTGTCTGATATCTGGAGGAAGCTGGAAGTTGGTAATGCCCCTCAGTTTTCAGTAGGGGTAAATGGTGGGTTGAGGTATGACTTGAGATTATATGTACCTCAGATAGAGGAAACCAAGAACAGTTTGATGGATGAAGCCCACCGCTCCAGATACTCTATTCATTCAGGTAGCACCAAGATGTATAAAGACCTAAAAATGAACTTTTGGTGGCCTGGGATGAAGAGAGAAATTGCTGAGTATGTGGCGAAGTGTGCAACCTACCAGATGGTGAAGATAGAGCACCAGAAGCCCGAAGGGACTTTGCAGCCTCTGGACATTCCAATTTGGAAATGGGAAGATGTGTTGATGGACTTTGTGACGGGTTTGCCGCGAACTCGAAGAAAGAATGATACTGTGTGGGTGATAGTGGATCGCCTTACAAAATCGGCACATTTCTTACCAATGAGGGTGAATCTTCCTTTGGCAAAAATGGCAAAGTTGTATGTGGTAGAGATTGTGAGATTGCATGGTGTCCCGTGTCTATTGTGTCTAACAGAGACACGAGGTTTATATCGAAATTCTAGGGAGCTCTGTAGGAGGCTTTTGACACAGTGTTGAATTTTAGCATTGCTTTCCACCTCTAAACGGATGGTCAGACAGAGAAGATCTTCTAGACACTAGAGGACATGCTGAGGGCTTGCGTCTTGGACTTTGGTGGTAGCTGAGAGGATCATTTACCTCTGATTGAGTTTGCATATAATAACAGTTACCATGCCATTATTGGTATGAGACCATATGAGGCATTGTATGGCAGTCCTTGCAGGACACCCACTTGCTGGAGTGAGGTGGGTGAGAGACAGTTAGTTGGGCCCGAGATCGTACAACAGTACGAGGGCAAGGTGGATCTGATCAGGAAGAGGTTGTTATCTACCTAGAGCTGGCAGAAGAGCTATGTTGATAGGAGGTAGAGACCTCTAGAATTCGAGGTAGGAGACTTCGTTTTCCTGAAGGTGTCACCAACCAAGGGTGTAATGTGGTTCGATAGGAGAGGCAAGTTGAGCCCTAGATATATCAGACAGTATCAAATTACCAAGAGGGTTGGTGAGGTGGCTTACAGACTAGATCTACCTCCAGAGTTGGCGGGTGTACACAACACCTTCCATGTGTCGATGTTGAGGAAGTGTTTGGCCAACGTGTCCCAGGCGATACCAATGCAGCTAGAGGAGCTGCAGGAGGACTTGACTATAGTTAATAATGCAGTTCAGATAATGGACAGGAAAGAGCAAGTCCTCAAGAATAGAGTGATTCCATTGGTGTTAGTTTAGTGGCAACACCATGGTACAGAGGAGGCTACCTGGGAATGCAAGATGGACATCCAGAGACAGTACCCCTACTTGTTTTGTTAAAGTTGAATTTCGAGGATGAAATTCTTTTAAGGGGGTAGGATGTGACATCTGGGCCTGATTATCCTTTTTTATTTTGTAAACCATGTAATTAATTGTAATATTGCTTAAATGGTTTATTAATGGATAATTTGTTGTTTCTTGTTTGTGTGAGCTTGTGGTTGGTTGTTTGTGCGCCTATTTGTGATTTGGGACTAATGTGGAGTCTGATTTGAGGATGCACAGTTGTCTCGATTTGTGTGCTCGTCTTTTCTTCTTTTTCTCCTTCCTTTTTCTCTCTCATGAGTCATGCCCTTCCACCCATTCTTCATCCTCTTCTTTCTCTTCTTCCACCCGTGCCACCAGTGACGGAGGCCCGTGCCTCCCCGTCTCTTCCGACGGGATGGGTGGCCAGCCACTGGAGAAGTACGCGATCCCTCCCCCTTCTCCTGTTATTACTCCTTGAAGAATAATGATGGAAATGCATGAGAAATCGTAGAGAATTAGTAGGGATGATGGAAATGAGATGAATGACGTGAATGTGTGGGGATCATGCTAGATTGTGTGAATTTCGTGAGTTTTGGGTAGATATGCCCTAAATGTTTTAAGGTTTAACTCTGAGCATGTTTCCCTTGCGAATTTATATCTCCTTGTATGGTTGATGGAATCATGAATGGTTTGAGGGGTTTTGA
>JAMKQA010010838.1:0-10864 GCA_024699735.1 Posidonia australis
ATATTAAATTTAAAATGTTTTTATTGTTGTACATGTAAGGATTAACATATATATTATTGATTAATGTTAAATCTAGGTGGAATGGACTCTGTGATCTTTTTTCCACTGACACAGAGTTCCAAAAGAGGTCCACGACTGGGAAGTCAAACCGTGGAAAGCAAGAGATTCGTTCTACGAGCGGATCAAGAAGTCACAATGATCTTCGAGCTGAGCTGGTAAGAATATTTTGTATGGTTTTTCCTTGATTTTCCTTGGCCAATATATTATTGATTTGTAGTGGGAAGAAGCCTCTTGTCATATAATGACACATGCATAATGATCACATTATGAATAATTGATATGAATTGTAGTCTGAAAAGCTTTTAGTGCTTGATGAATTCAATTTGATATGAATAATTGCTCCTGAATTATGACAAAATAACCTGATAAGTCCACACTTGCTTTTCTTGCATCTGGATGTAGCAAAAGCCAGATGTTCTAGAATCTCCTTTAAATTCTGTACCCACAGGAAAAAGGCTTAGGTCTATTCCCCTTCCCCAATCAACAAGGCAAAGTCCCTATAGGGCATTAAGATTTTTTTATTAGTGGAATATTTGCCAAAACTTTATTATGTTGATGACAATAGATGACCTGCTCTGACCACGGTCCACTTCTGGTGGCAAAGCCATGCTCAGTAAGGTCACTCCTATCAGAACAATATGATGGAAGAAATAAAAATCAACAAATCAATAAATCCAGCAAAAGAGATTTTCTGAGAGAAACAAGGAACTATGAAGTATTGAAAAGCTAAATTTGATACCTTCTAGATCCATTAATAAGAGGAAGAGAGAATATTCTGAGTCAAATAAATTGGCAAACAGGTATTCCTCATGCGCTAGCATAACTCAACTAATGTGATCATACCTAACACTTGGAGAAGCTGAACACAAAGAAAAGCAAATGCCTTCTGGTCCTTGAATTATATAATAACCCAGATAATACACAAAAGCCCAATCATCACCTCTGACCTCTATCCTTTTTTCTTTATTGATTTTTGCATTTAAATTTGCAATGCACTATCTTCATTCTTTTTCCAAATCCCAGAGTAGTCAATTTAGTGTTTTTTCTTACTGGTAAATTTGAAATCCTAGTGTTACGTTATTTTTTTAAAGGACATCAATATTTTGCACCCTTGAATTTTACACTCCCACTTGGAAGGAAACGAAAATAATGGAGTCTATATCCACCATTTTAAAAGGAAAAAACTTCCTAAATACTTCCTTTTTTTTGTCAAACTACACCATTTGGCCACTTCAAAAGAAATGAAACATGAAATTGTAAAGAATTCCTTCCATGCTCAACTCCAACTTCCATCAGATCATGGATTCAAACAAAACCTTAGCAAGAAAAAGATGGAGCAGCCTACCACTTTTTTCAAAGTATCTAGAGAGATAAGATGAATATTTTACGAGACAGTATTGAAATGACAAAAACATCTCAATAAACCTGAAAGCTTAAGAGTGCAATCTGATGTATTTAAGTGTAAAGAGAGGATGAGAGTAGAATGAACCTGACAATGGATGTTTGAGTAATGAGAACTTAAGTCTTCTTCTGAGAGATGTCAAAATGAGATAAGATATCAACACAGAAATAAGAAAACATGCATACAAACATGTAGTTGTCATTCATGAATCATTCGTTCATTTTTGGTCACTTCATACCATCATCTTGTTCCTGTAAACCCTCAACAACACCCATTTTTTTGTCTGTCTCTTTGAGCCCAATCGTCAAGGATGACTTACACAATTAGTTAAGTCAACTAATTGAACCTGGAAACCAACTCAAATATTGATGTGTCAACAATATTATGTACTTATGTGATGCATTTTATACAAAACCAGTGGACTTAAACCACATTAAACCATTATTTTAGATGGAAACAACTTGGAGACTTGTTGGGGTATGGTTATTTCTCCCTGAGACAAGGACCTCCCTAGCCTAGGTAAACCACTCTACTTCCACGTACAAAACAAACTGTCCAAAATTTTGGATTTTTTGGGAATCCAGGAGCTACTTTTTCTTTCCAATACAGGTTTAGCAATTGTGACTGTATGGCAAAAGATTTGTAATATTTATCTCTGAAATTTTAGAAGGCATGTCCATCTTCCACATAGTCTCCTCCCTGTCTTATGGACATTCTCACTGACTTATGCTCATACGTATCCATTTAGCCAATAGCCTAATACAGAACGACTACATATAAATTAAAGTATGATAATTCTTCAAATTGTATCAAAAATAATTATTCTTAATAAATGACATTTCAAATTTATAGTTGACCTTATCCATGATCAGTAAAGCATAATCCTATGTATATGTGGCTGATTTGGATACTTTTGAATCCAAACTTGACAGAACATAGTGACGAACTACAAATTAGTTGTCACAACCCTCTACCTATAAATAAGAATTCTTTGTCAAATCATGTGAAAAAGAGAGGGATACCATTGCAAGGCATGAAAGAAAATTATTCTTATGACTGAATAAGCAAAAGGAAAGAGGGAAGAAAATTGGCTTTAAGATCTCTTTGCACAGATATTGAAGTACCTGGCATAACGAATGAGTAAATTATCTGGCTTGAAATCACCATGCATGATGCCAACTGCATGCAGTGTCTCAAGCATTCGCAGCATCTCTATGGTGTAATACATGCATAATACTTCATCCATGCTGTTGTTTGTGACAACATAAGAATTTATAACATCCTGCAAATTTTATGACAATGAACTAAAGATGAGTTGAACATTATGCAAGATGAGCTTTGAAGCTAGCAAATCCCTGAAGTATCTGATGTATCCAAACAATAACCAATGAGTTACTTTCGGGTATGTTAAATGAGTCGTGTCATTTTAGATTACATCATGCTAGTACGATACTAGTATAATTTATGTTTGTAATTCCTTTACCATGACTTTTTTTTAAATACATTGAGGTCATGATGAAGCATCTCATCCGAAATCCATTTCATAAACTCTAAATCTGCGACTCCTGAGACCATTTGTGTGCTCAGGCACTTTCAAATCCATTATAAGAACATATAGTTAATTTGCACATTTTGTTGTCATATGGACTCAATATTTTTTAGGTATTGTATCCATTTTTGTTGTTTTATTCCATTAAACACAAAAAATGTGACATAACATCCATTCTATAGCATGGTACCAAATTTCAATGCGTGTTGGTGAAATTTCACTGACACGTGTTGGAAACCAAACTTCCAGACACAATATATAATTCGAAAAATATCCCATGTCATGCCATGTCGGTGTATTTTGGTCCATATTAGTGCCATGTCAGTGATATATTGGTCTAAGTAGGTAGAAACAAAGTAAAAATTCTATATTTTTGACTTCAAATATGTCTTACTAACTTGCAAAAATCCTCCTGTTTTAACACGCAATTCACATTAACAACTTACATTATGATATTAAGAATGTTAATAAATGAATTTTATTCACTAATTCGTCAACCTTTTTTATATTCCATAATGCCTTATTTTACATATACATTATATTTCCTTATTATATGTTTAAACTATGAATTTAAGGATGAATTTCTTTATGATATTTCCACCAAAGTCCAACACACTTCTTATTTTAAAAGGACTAAAGTTTGACACGAAACCAATGTTTAGAATCCTGTTTTATAGTTACTTCATCAATCTTTGGTAGGCCTTACTGACCCATCAAAATTAAAAAGATGTTTTCCAACTTGTTGATAATTTTGGCACCCATTTCCAATCCAAGACAAGGAAGATGATATAGAAAATTGTGGTGATATCAACCAACCCAGCAGGAAGTACAGTTCATTGTAGAAGATCATGATTTATAGCACAAAAGGCTAAAGAGAGAATATAAATACAACCTTTAATGTACCACGATAAATTTATGCAAATTCATGTAATGAGATTATACCCTAAATTAATTATTAACGAATCCATGTGCCACATGACGTATAGGAAAAAGGATGTAAAGTGTGCAGTGTTGTACATTTTAGCTAAAAGAACTAGGACAAACTTGGTTTCTTACATGGAGGGTCCCATGAGACAAGTAGTCAGTGACTAATATGCTCCAGTCAGAATATATATGCACTTCATGCGCAAACCCAAAGCACGATCTCTGTCAAAACAATAAAGTATAAAAAAGGAAGATACAGATGAAAGGTGCGAAAGTAATGACATTGGACATACTTCTGGATCAGAGATTCTCTTATCCAGCTGACAGTACATATAGAATTCCCAAGGAAAGGCAGGACTCTGAATCTGCAAAAAATGTCAAGAAAACAGAATGCATAATTATGTACATCATGGGCTACTATGTAGAAATCCTAGGATGCATGTAAAAGTAACCTTTAATGCAATAATTTCATCAGGGTTATTGACAACATTAGCCTTGAAGACTAAAGCAAAGCCACCTTTTCCTGCACATCCTTTGATAAAATATTTCCTGCCACCTACAAATAAAACACTGATTTCATTAGAGGATTTTCCAATCATGAAATTCTCATGAACAATGTGATATTGAAGCGAAGAGGAAATTCAAAACATTGCATGAATCAAGAACTGTGATGTAGAACAATCGCACAAGATATAGTAAAAAGGAGATGGAGGAGGGAGAAGCCAAGAGTAGACTCAAAATACTTTATTCTTAATTAATAAACAACTAAATATTTGAAGGTCATGTACACTCTTAATAGAAATCATTCTAACTTCAATCAAATAAAATAAATATATCGAGAAATTCTGCTGTCCTAAATTGGGAAAAGGCTAAACAATTACCCAAGTTAGATAACTATCACAATTTAGGTTCAGATGTTCAATAATCAAATAGATTTGGCTAGGGAACAAATAAGCAATTATATAACTAGTTGTTGAATTAGACGATCATGATCAGATTGTACGGATGATTGGTAATGCTACTGATCTTATTAATTGGACAACTAAAAAGCCAGTCAAACCGATAAGCCTAATTTAGATCTAAAATAACTACAATAACATTTTCTTGTCCAAAAAGACTTCCTTTTAATTTTTTAAAATCATTGGTTATCGAATCAGATCAATCTTATCTTCTGGAGATACTGCATAGCTACTACATCAATGTTCCTCTTCTTTGCAAATCTTGACTCTATCAAGTTAAGAATGGATACAAGAATTTCATTTCCATATTGATGCACACAATACAACAACAAGTTTCCCACAAGTAAAAGAGGAAGTATGGAGGAGAAGAAGAAGCCAAGAGGAAATGCCAAAGAAATTCTATTCTCAAATCACTTAAATGATTTGAAGGTTGCATATGCTTTTAAAAAAATAGAAATCCTAAGCCAATGGAACAAATACAATCTGCCTAAATATCATATTTTCTGATATTAATTTAAACAATTATCAAAAAGTAAAATAGCTATAATAATCTATCCCGAATTTGAATCTAAAATAACCACCAAGGACACTTTCATGTCCAAAAGGCTTCCTTTAGATATTCTTCACCATTTTTGGCAAATTCGATCGATCTTCTGGAGATCTTGATAGTTTCTCCATCAAAATCACAAGACATTTAAAAAGAAAACGTTAACCTTTTAGACATTTGAAATATTAAACACACCTTCTTGGATGAGAAAAGATGAAAGAACAGCTGTGTAACTTTCTTGGCAGATGCACTGAGGTAAAAAGAAGAGACAAAAACAAACAAACAAAAAAAGGTGGAAGAGGAGCACACAGACAAGGAAAAGGGTACAGGAACAAAAGCTGCTAGAATTTCCAAACACAGCAGGGTCACAAACATATAACCAATTTCAGCATGACAAGAAAAAATATCAAAATGAAAACCAGTCTATTCAACCATATATCAACTGATGGCCCTTCACCATGGTTGTAGTAGTAGCAAAATTGTCCAGCTATATTGATCAATAAAGCATTTTTCATACATAGCAAATGGAAATGTGAGTGAAAGAAATGTAGGTCAGTGACAGCAGATGGCACAAAAACCTTAGCAAAAAAAATACTTGACCTCGAATTTAACAAAAATACTAAAGTTGCCCAAGACTAGCTAAACTAAATATACACGAGCTTTTCATGTGATTGCAATACCCCCATAGGACTTAGAACTAACTTTGTTTAAAACCACTTACCATCGAAAACCAGTGACAGTAATACATTTTCATGCAAGCTATCAACAATGGCAACATCATGGTGACGATAGCAGAAAAGGCACCAGCTATTGGCAGGAAAGACGGCTACAGCGAAAAATAATCTCATCCACTTACTCTCAGTCCTATGTGCATACAGAACCACTATACCAGTTATGTTTTTTAGAAAACCAAAAACACTCCCACTTTTCTTTATGTGATTTTCTTAAGTGATATCGATCCAGTGACTGTTTGAGTGAAATCTAACCACCACTTATTGATGAATCTCAGATCCTTATAAGTAACTAAAAAAATACTTGCTAAGAAATTAATTATATTGCAAATTAACAAGAAACCTTGCAAAGCTAAATTTGCATATAAAAAAATTAAATAAAACCAACCACATAAGAAATGACAGTTTGATGAACCATTGCAGACAGAAAGCAGCTTATTATACCTAGCTCAATTATCTTGTTCTTCGAATTTTTACGCAAAGAAGCTAATGCTACCTTTCCAGGATACTTCTTAAGACTCCTATGATATCCCTGAACAAGACCAAGGAAACAAAATGTAATTGATTACAAATTTATAATCAATAGAAAGGAGGCACAAGCATGGCTAGACAAATCTTACATTATATTTAACAATTTGGGAATCAATCTTTTTCAAAAGATTATTGATGGTCGATGTTGCCCATGGACTTGTATAACTATGTTCCTGCCAACAAATTTGCAAATGTAAGCTCACAGTAAAAACATGGAAACATGTGAAGTCATGAATATCCAAAAATGTGATTAAGTAGTTTGGGGCTATAACTATGCATTATGTAGTTACTGTGATGCTATGAAAATGTTCTTTTCAAATGTATGTATATTTTCTGGCCGTCATTCATGATAATATCCCTTACACATGTGCTAAATGTTGTAGTTATGCTAGAAGAGATTGCTGAAAGAAGATATTTCATTGAAATGGATAATGTTTCATGGCAGCCGTGATGACTGGACCAAGATGATCTTTTATAAGGCACTCCTTTATTTAATTAATGTGATCACCTACTTGGTTTTAAATTTCTAGGAATCAATTTGCAAAAATGCAACTAATGACACTATATTAGTTTGGTGGTGTATAAACCCTTGGAGTTGCCTAAGAACTAGTTAGAAATTTCTATTCTTACTATACTGTTAGCAATATGTTAGTATTTCTTTCGAAAATGATACTAACGATATTGTTTTCTAATCTTAAGATATATAGTGTCGTCGTCGTTGTTGTTGTTGTTATACTTAGAAAATAATCCTAATTATTAATAATACAGAAATTTATAGAAGGAATAAAGTTTTAAGTCATATTACTTCATAATTAAGAAGAAGGCCAGTACTTCAAATGTAGCATGTAGAAAGAGGTTCTTCGTGCTTATATCCATGTCTCTTGAATTGTCAATTATCCCAAGGGAAAATATCTTCTAAGTTTAGGAATATGATAACTCACTTGTATGTTAAATAAGGGAATATTTTGAAGGATAATATGTACTTCTAATAGTTTTAGAGGGGCATGAACATGAAGCAATACTGAACTCAACGTATACTGAAAATGCTACAAGTACGAGAAAGTTAAGATATTCACTGTGTGTTACTCTTCAGCTGGGATGATATAGAGATTATAGACAGGTAACATGTGAAACTTATGTGAAGAAATGATTAAATTTCTTGGTCATTTGCAGTTGTTGCATGCCTATTTGCAAAGAAAGGATTAAAAGCATACTCAGCGACATTAATTCCAAAACCAATTGTTAAGGCAGCTGATAAGCAAACAGAATTGAACCCTTGTTAGACTAGCATGAACCAACAAACCAATGCATGTGTATAGTCAAGTTCCATAAATTTTCGCACACTTGGAAAATGGTTTGTGCAACCATACCTTCTCCTTTGAATCAGCACTAGCAGCTATTTTACCCAGATGGTCGAGAAACAGCGAGTACGCCTTCTTCAGCTTATCAACCGGATCAGCATTCCTACCAACAGAAAAAAAAAACCCATCAACCAATAAAGAGAAAAAAAAACATCATTTGTTCCATTTTCATCAGCAATGAAAACAAGAGGGCAACCTTGAGATACCAACCGAACAAAGCGTGACTATTACTCTAGTTGGGAGTTGTGGATTCAAATCCCAATGATGCAGAACTTCAAAAAAATAATAACAAAATGAAAAACCTTGAGATACCAAGCAGATACACCCTCTGCGCCTCCAAGACCCTCCCTTTCGCGACGAGAAACATCGCGGCTGCATCGTAGAGCACCGACTGACCAATCCCGACCCCTCTCTCCTCCATAACCTTGAACACCTCCCGAAAATCTTGCACCGCATCTCCCTTCACCAAAACCAAACACCAAAAAATCGAACCTTTCGTTTCGGGCAAAGCCATAATTCAAGAATACATAGTTGTACCGGAGGTCTTTGAGTGGGGTTCGGGTTGTACTCACATAAAGAACCAAAATTTTCAAGAATCTGAGGTCGTCCTTGTACCGGAGGTCAACAGAGAACATGTCCACGCAGTCTTTCAACAGGTGGGTGTAATTGGCGAGAATTGTTTCATCACCCGGGTGTTGGGCGTACTCGTCGTACGCCTTCCCGATGGACCTGCAGAGACGATGATGATGATGGTCAGTAAGAGAGAGAGAGGGAGGGAGGGAGAGGTGAGGTCTGGAAGGAGAGGAGGTGCTTACAGCAAGTAGGGGTGGATGGGGTCTTCGGCGGCGGCGGCGGCGGCGGCGGCGGGCGAAGTTGGAGGGATCGGGTGTCCGACAGCCACCATTTGCGACAGGGGGAAGTGGAAATGGGAGGGAAGGGAGTATTTTTGAGTTTTGGATATGGAAGGCGGGACATGGGAACAGGATTGGAGAGTTATGAAAGCGGTGCCATGGTAGATTATGTCTGGATTATGAACACCTGAGACGAAGACATAATACTAATAGCAGTGGTTAATGTACTTCCAGTCCAGTAATTATTTCTACTAATTCATAGTCAAGACTCAAGGTTGACTTTGAAAGGACTTGATGGTGTTCCTCCACACATGTAATTACGAGAGATACTTAACTGCTGTAAGAATAAAATGAATAGACAAAAAATGATATTAATATTCTGATAATATTGTTATTATATTTAGACACAACTCAAGTGTAAATCATGTCAATTCTTTGGTAGAGTTAGGATTGGAGTCCATGCTAGATTCAAATCCATTATGGACCATGTCCGATCATGAATTAGGATTGAATAACCCCAAGGCCAAACATCAACCCTAGCCTTTAAAGTTTGTGCTGGGTTGGATTGGTAATAGTTTCGTATCAATCTAGCCTGATTCAAAATAGACTGAATCAGGCAAACCATGGATCTCTGGGCCATGTTTCCAAGTCTACATGCAGCAAAATTTTAATGGATAGCATCCAACAATCAAAATTTCATATTGAATTCTCTCCTTCCCTAAAGAAACAATCATTTTGTATTATTTACATCATGAGTGTGCTTGGAGGTAAGATTAAATTATTTATGTTTTTACATCATGAGTGTGTTATTTATGTAATTTTTGCAAAATTATTCATATGCCTTCACTAGAACATTTATAGGTCTCCATGGTATCATTATTAATTGAACTCTGACAAAACCTGTATCATTTATAAGTTGCATTCTTCTCATTATTGTAAGCTGTAGGAAAACTCCTCCCTTGAGAATTGAAATTGATTAGTGATTAGAACTATTCTTCTTTTATGTCTTCTGGTTTCCATCTTTTTTATCATAAATGGCCATAACATGTGTGATTTGTTCCTTCCTATTTTCTTTTCTCAAATGTGTCCTTCCAAAGAGGGATTAGGCTAGAGTAAGGTAGAATTTTCAATTGTGAAATTCTCATAAGCCAGCCCTAATCCATTCAACAAAGGAAAGATCTTATCTTGATTCGTCATATATTTACTTATAGTATTCAACTGATCACAAATTTTTTTTTTAAAAATCTTCAAGTAATCAAGCATAGATTGAGTTTCCACTACAAGAAAAATGTAAAATCATGACATTCATAATAGTCAAAGAAGAAACCAAAACTTTTGTAAAATAGAGCTATTGTTATTTCTTAGTGTCTATTATGTCGAATATCATCACGAATGATGAATATTTTAATTCATCATATTATGTCAAAAATTATGACAATCGTTTGTGTCATTATAAAACTAATATATTATAATGTTTTGACGTTTGTCAAAAGAAATAAATTAAATAGTGGTCACCAATACTATCATGAATTAGGTCATTGCATTTTATTATCAGACATATGATTGTCACGAAATGTCATAGTAATATGAAAAAATCATTCTCAGTGTGACTTGTATTTTGATATAACTTGTATAACAATTTTATATTATTATCAAACGTGAAAAATTTCAAAGTATAAAAGTCCAAGTTTCAATTAGACTAACTAATAATAATAGCTATACTAATCCATAATCAACTAAAAAGCTATTCATTCTATCTCAATGTTCAAAAATAATTCTTTTTTTGAGGAAATGCTCAACTAGTTATTCCAATCCAATTGTACCAAAAAATGCTTTAAAGTAACATTGAATCATTAATGTCTTGGAAGTGTCCTATCCCTCTCATTAATTTATCATCATCTTTGTCATTGCTTTATGAATTCCACCTACATGAATCCAAAAAAAAAAAA
>JAMKQA010010840.1:0-12621 GCA_024699735.1 Posidonia australis
GTGCAGGCATGCGTTTGGTTTAGCGTAGTGCATATAGTCTGGAGTCTACTAGCCGCACACACAGGTTCCTGGTGGTTTGATATTTTATTGTTTAGCTTTAGTTTTCCCGTAATTTAATTTGTTTAAATTATTGTGGAAAATTTGAAGTGTGACAATTGATGACCCTCTAGCTTTATTTGATGGATGCATGAATTATTGGGGCTTTTGCATGCCTAGATGTGAGGGAATCTAGTGTAGTTGGACAATCAAGGTGTTGGACGCAAAGCTTGGTGGGTCTAATGTTGGATGCCCAGACAGCTATGTCTTACATCTGCCCTTAATGGTTCTTGTTCTTTTAGTCTACGATTGCTTAGTTTGGTTCTAGGAATTTATATGTTTATAGTGTTGCATGAAGTAGTGTAGGCACTCTCTCCATTTATGATTTAATTCCATATGAATACATGAGAATGCATGTTGGATTTTAGAAGAAGATTTAGGTAAGAACTTGTGCCCTGGGAGTAAGAGGCAACCTAGGATGCATCTAACATTGGACGCTGGGTTCTCAACATCTTACACCTCAGATTGTTAAAATATGTTTAAATTAGGAATATTCTTAATGATTCAGAGACTTAGAAAAGGCTAGGTTCTTCCCATACACTCCCCCATCGTAGAGATTCATTTAAAAGATAATTTCCATTGTTTAGCCTTGTAATGCGTGTGGTACATTAAACTCAGGTCAGCATGTGTCCTACACTTTGGAACCAGAACTTAAGGTTCTAGGTGTGGTTTGTGATGATGTATGGTCTTGTTGGTGTATGAGACTACAAGACCTTTGTTTTGGCTTTTATGTGTCTAATTTTAGGTGAGTTTTATGCTCAAGAGGTGTGCTTTCTCCTTAGTTTGTGTTTCTGAGTGTTTTTATTATGTTGTCATTGTGAATTGAGCGAAGTGCTCTGGAACTTAGATGCTTCCAAGGTGTGGTTTTTGGGCACGATTTAGTCACACAGTTTGGCCTTATAGAGGAGCTGTCTAAGTTGTGTTTTGAGTCAATTTTTGGTATGTGAATTTAAATGATTTTCAAAATGATTTAAGGAAGGTATTGACCATGTTTTGGAGAATGGCTCTTCAAAGAATTTAGAAGAGATATAGAGTTTTGTGATTTTTGGTTTTGGCTTTTCGAGCAATTTTTGGCACGGCGTTTTGTGGTGCTTTTGAAATGATTTGGAAATGACATTCAAAATAGTTTCTAAAAGAGATTTGGAAAAGAGATGCAAAGGCTTTGGAAAGATTTTCTAGTTTCTAAGGAACTTAAGCTATCGATCGACCTTTTAGGGATGGAGTGATATCTTTAAAGTCGTGAACTACTTGTTTAGGATGAAGTCTGAGTGTTTTGTAGTTTTGAGGGACCAAGCGATCAAAGCTCCTGATCAAACTTCTGGGATAGGTGATACCCCTAAGGTCGCAAGTTACTTGCTTAGGTTGAGATTTGAGTGGTTTTCGTGGTTTTACTAAAGCTTGAGGATTATGGGTTGAGGTGCTAGTTGGACCTAAAGGTGAGAGAGAGACTCTAGTTACTCCAGGCACTAAAACGAGGATGTTGAGAGAGCAGATCCTGTGGTGTTTGACCAGTACGAGTAGTTACACATGTCTCATTTCTAGTGTTGTCTTGAGAGAAGACAGTTTGTCTAAGGAGGGTGAGTGGTTTTTCCGAGGAAGGCTAACTTTGTAGAGGAGTCCGACCATAGAGAGGTCAGCTTGTTCGAGGATGGTAAGTGACTTTTCCAAGGAGGATTAGCTTTAAAGGACTCTAAGACGAATAAGCTCCTTACAGGATGGCTTGTCCGTAACAATGCAAACATAGTTGGTCGTGCTTGGGTGATTTGCTTGAGGCTAGTGTTGGTTGCTTAATACTGGACAACACGACATATCATTTTTTGGTTTGTTGTGGTTGTGATTTCTAAGCAATAACTCACGTAATTAGGCTCTAGTCTAGAAAAGATCATGATTTTGAACTGTGATTTTGTGGTTGTCTAAGGAGGGTGATTGGTTTTTCCGAGGAAGGTTAACTTTGTAGAGGAGTCCGACCATAGAGAGGTCAGCTTGTTCGAGGATGGTAAGTGACTTTTCCAAGGAGGATTAGCTTTAAAGGACTCTAAGACAAATAAGCTCCTTACAGGATGGCTTGTCCGTAACAATGCAAACATAGTTGGTCGTGCCTGGGTGATTTGCTTGAGGCTAGTGTTGGTTGCTTAATACTGGACAACACGGCATACCATTTTTTAGTTTGTTGTGGTTGTGATTTCTTAGCAATAACTCACGTAATTAGGCTCTAGTCTAGAAAAGATCATGATTTTGAACTGTGATTTTGTGGTTGTTGTTGTGGTATTCTGGATGTAATAGAGGGCATTCAAACATCGTTGGTTGTTTGATCCATAGAGAGAGAGTATGTAGGTTCAGATAGTGTGATTTTGGTGATTTTGTGTTAGTTCTAAACTTGACTTGACAAAGAAAGGCCATTTTAAGTGTGTATAAGAGATTTCAAATCATGCATATGGTTTTGGATTTGAAAGAAAGAAAAATGGTTTTGAAAGATATGTTTTAAAGGATTGATTATTTACTAGGCAATAGTGGATTGCCTTGTTGAGGTTTTCAAGCATCCAAGAGAGATGTTTGAGTTTTGTAGCTTTGGTGTGGTTTTGAAGTTGGTTTTCCGATTTTGAGCTTTGGTCGTTGCCTTTTAATGATATTGTGGATGTTGTGGTATCCAAGTGAGATGCCTGATTTGTGCTACTTTTGGCTTGGTTACAATTGACTTTTCAGCACAAGTCTACCGAGTTGGTTTTGGTGTGAGTCTAAGGTGGGTGTATACTAAGTGAACTTTTAGAGTGATCACTTATATACGCTTTGTTCGTATTTTTCACAAATGTAGAATAAGAATAGGAGTTGTTGCTAGTACATATAGAGCGGAGTCATCCTATCACACATTAAAGATCTTGGATAAGTAATTTAATTTATTAATGTTGGATATAGCATTTTAATTTATGCATTTGAATTTAGTTTTCAGTAGTAATATTTGTTGGAAAAAGGAAAGAAGAATAGTTAGGATAGGATTGTGGTGACCAAGTTCGTTATAAATGGACTTGATTTAATATAGAGTATCACTTTAAGTATGTTTGTTTTAAAGAGATTTTAATTGTGAATGTGGTTTTGATTGGAAAAAAAAGAGTTTTGAAAAACATATTTAAAAGATTTTATGTTTGTTTGGCAAAAGTAAATTGCCTTGCTATGGTTTTATGTAGGCTTCAGGTTTGATGTTGCTACGAGAGGTGGCTAGTGGTGTTTTAGGAGCTGAATATTCAACAACTCTAGCGTCTGGTTTGTTGTTTTATTAGATGGAAGGGATGTATTGCATGACTACTAGATGTCATTTATGTGTTTTTTTTTAAATACTTTCTTGTAGGTGCAGATATTAGAGTAATAATATACTCTAGTGCATATACAGAAGTCACATAGCAGCATATCAGAGGTTCTAGGTAGAATTTAATACTAGTTTGATTTTATTTAATTTCTTACATTTAAATCACTTAGTTTATTTTCAAAAAAAAATAATGTTGCCTTATTTTGTACTTTAGATTTTACTATCGTGACAGGAACTGTGACAATGATTCTATACATGTCAAATGGTAATTCTTTCTTAGTTGTACGAGAGGTTGACAGTTTCAATCCAATTATCATTGTCTACGGGAGTTTGTAAAAAAGAAGAAGAGATGATTAATAATCAACTGTCATAACCATCTTATTAATCAACTTTCAACGATAGATATATTTATTACTCTTAAGTAGAAGACAAGTTGAGGTTCATGTATTACAAGGTAGATAAATATTTGGAATGCATATATCCTCCAAAACAAGAACATAAAACCCTAATAATTTTATAGAACTATTTTCTTATTCACTTAAACAATCCTCAAAATAAATCTCTATTTACGACAAGGTCAAGATTGATTGCCATCAGAGTGTAAGGCATTTCAATTTATACCAACTACTAATAGATGCCAAAAAATAAAATATTCTCCAATTTTTAAGCTCAAAGTCTATCAACTTTTAAACCATTATACGCAGTCATCTTTTTTTTAAATGCAATTAGTTTATGACTATTAGTGCTTGCAATGTTACTATCAATGGTTATATCTACAATTAATATTCTCTACCGTTTCTCGCTTCGAAGATGGTGGTGTGGGGAAAAAATAAAGAATGTACTCCCCGATCTTTTTAAACTCGCTAAGTTTAAAAAGGTTTCAATAGCGAGAACAGTTGAAATTTATCGAGCAGATTTTCACAAGTTATTTACTGAAACTTCTTCTTTAGCCAACATTGGATCCATACAAGCATAGGCTGATCTTCTCACAGATATTATTAACACTATGTTGCTCTGTCATGAAGAGGACACTATGGAGTGGTCACCTTCCAATAGTAAGTATACTGTCAATTCCGGGTATAAGGTGATAAATGATTGTGGACTGAGATTTCATTTCTATGATCACATCTGACTCAGCTAGGCCCGTTTAAAGGTTAAACTCTTCTCTTGGTTGGTTCTTTTTAATAAGATTCTAACTAAAGTCAACCTTTGTAATAAAGGCTGGATTGGTTCTAATAGCTATATCTTTTGCAATACATATGAGGAATCAATTAATCATTTATTTATCAATTGTTCTTTTGCCACAGTTGTTTGGCATGCCTTCTTGCAGGGACCTTTATATCCTGCCATTAGTTCTATTGTTGATTTAATTTCATGTATTCTTCCACTGAAAGCTGATCTTTCATCTATAGAAAGATACACTTCGATTCAGGTTATTCTGTGGTCCATTTAGAAGGAACGGAATAACAGAATTTTTAGAGGAAAGTGCGCTACTACTAACATTGTAACTAATGACATTTTATCTCTCTGTCATTGTTGGTTTAATTATTTGGGTTCAGGCTTTGAAAAAGATAACAATATGCGTGCAATTACATCTTTGGAAAGTGAACGTGTAATAGAGCATTCTTCTCATGCCCCGCGACTGACTCATCAGATCTTTGAGGATGAAGTCCCCTCTCAGGATTAATATTCTATTAATTGAACTTCTAAATTTTTGATATAGTTTGAACACCTCGCCTGTTGTTGGCTGCTATTGTTTTTGTGGTGGGAATTTTTTATCCACTTGGACTGTAATATGGTACTGAACTTGCTGTGTTTGATCTTTTCATTTATATAAAGCTTACCGTTAACAAAAAAAAAGAAGATGAAGTTGTTTGATTAGTTTATCACCCACTCAACAGCTCACGATGTGGAGTAGTCAATAGATATGAGAACTTTTTTCATGGTTATTATTCATATATGATTCTCATGCAAATGTCAATGACCTAAGTCTACCCTAAGTAGGGCACATGTATCTTAACATAACATTGATATTGTTTGATGACATCCAATGTAAGAATATAGACGACTGCCTATCGAAAAGGATTAGTACTTCTGAGTAAACATAACTAAAATGAGGTTTTTATAGGTGTAGCATAAAAAAAAACGGGCTATATTACATAAATATCATCGAGAATTCAAAAAGTTTACCTATTTTACCAGTACTCAAAAAACTATCACAAAAACCATCAAGGTTGAAAATATTAGACATTGAATAATAACATAATATTCCCTTAACACCCTAAGTTTCACATATCATACCTATACAAAATACTAGTGCAATTAAAAGTACATAAATACATCATTATATATGTAAAACTCTACAAATTTATCTTTCCCATTCTAACATCATCTTATGCCTAAACCTTGGTCAACCAAAAAAAAAAGTAATAATAACTGTAATGAAAGTTCATGACCTGTAAATAAAATAATGAAAATTATTAATTTAAATTATAATCATAAATTCAAAAATTAAACCTTAATGAAAAAAATTATCTAATGTTCATAACAGGAGGGCAAGTTAGTCATTCCAAGTATTTGGTTACGTCATCAAAGTTATTAATGATTTATGGTCATTGTCCGATAGTCTTATGGGTATATATAGTCCTCGTCCCAAGGCAAAGGCCTTTTTCAAAGGACACAGCGGTCCCATGACCTAGCGGAGGTCGAGGATGTAGACATGATGGAACCCTTTTCATTAGTCCATGAGAACATTTACCATTTGTCCATTTAACATATATGCAGATCAAAAAAGTACATCGAGCTTGGCAAACTTTACCGAAGTGAAACAATTTTCGCCAGCTATACGGTGGTCCGACTCCAACCACAAGAAAAAGGGTATTTATTTTTCAAAAGCCTAACCTTCCCGAATTTGACATTATCTCAAATATCCAATAGAAGCGTAAAGAAGTTAATATGGCATCCCAGAAAATAAAGATGTACTAGTTAATATGGTATCCTTCGCAATTCAAAATTGTTGGTGTTTAACACCGGCCTTTCGTTCATATCAAGCTTCCTTCCTCTTAATTTGGAGGGTTTTCTACGATCCGAGGGGTTGAACTTCTTAAAGTGTTTAATGATCTGTAATTGAAATATAAATTTGAATACTAAACGTAAGAGTTTGAACAAGATTATTTTTAATTCAACTCTTAAAAAATGGTAAGATTTTTTTAATTCAATCATTGTTTACTATGCAGTTGTTCTCTTCATTGTTTACTCGCACCTCAATTCCGCAGCCCATCATTCTGGAAACCAAAATATATCATTACCCATAGTATGTGAGAGGAAGGGATTGCTTTGTGTGGGGTACGTCGTAGACTATTGATGGATCCTACCGCCCTAAAGGAGCTGCACGTCCTCCCCTAACATACATTTCCCTCCAATTAATATTTCTTGTGTTTGGTATTAGCATTAGTCTATAACACAATTTTTTGACATTATTCTTGTTTATATCATTTTTGATTTATTTTGAACAATTGATAGAAAAGTTAGAATATTTTATATCATTTTGATTTTTTAGTAGTTTTAGAACCTATGATGATGTAATACTTATTAGGCCTTTGTATTTCTTATCTGACATTAAGATCGAAGTAATATATCGTCATCTGGTCCCGTACGGACAGGAAATTAATGTTCAAGACATCAAAGGACAATTGTGATCCTATTTGTCAACTGCAGCCGTAGGTCATGTCATATTCTCGATTCCATTTAAACTTGTCTAGGTCCCAACTAAAGACTCGTGAGGCACATCCTAGCCCCCACACAAGTGCATGTATGTATATACGTTGGCTAATTTAGTAGTAAGAATAATCCATGTCTTGATTTCTGTCAGCAAAAAACACAGGGAGGAAGGCCTGGTGCTGCTGTTTGCTCAACACGTACTACCACCCCCTGCCTTCGGAACCACCACTTATCATGTACGTACTAGGTGGCTTGTAGCGCCATTCTTGTGTATCCATCTTGGTTTGGGAATAATCAGTGATGGTATAACATGCCAAACAAGATATGCCAAGATGATCCACAACGAGGGTTGGTGAAGGATGATAACAATGAGGCAATGCACAGAGAGGACCGACAAGCAGAAAACCAACAATATCTCCACAAAAGCAATGCAAACACAGCAGTGACACACCATCTGTAAAAGCATGTATATAAGAGACTCCCAACGAAACATATCAACATGGACTCCAAATCCGATCCCAAGATAATAATACTCACTCATTACAAACCGCTACACATGCGTAACCTAACAAGACCCAGGGGTGCAAGGTAAAATAAAGTATGGAGTTGAAGTAAATAGGTCACCTTCAATTTTATAATAAATGTCCACATTATAAAAAAATTAAAAAAAAATATCTAAAGTACCTCAAGGTGGTAGGAGATCACACTCCACTTGTAGGTGACAATTTTGCTTCAAACTCTACTAATGGTGCAGTTACCGCTTCTAATTCTCTTTTACGTTGTTCAGATGATTTATTAAATAAATATTTATTAGTAAATGATGTTCTATCTCGAGACTCTTGTGATTATTTTAACAATTTCTATAATAATATTGGTATTAATTTGCAATCCTTGGCAGAAACTAAAGAATTTTTTAACTCAGTTAGATTTGATCAAGGATTAGCTCCTGTAAATTTAAATGCTATTGCTACAACTATGGAGAATATTGCACATCTACGTTTGTCTTCTTGTTCTCAATGATTTTTGCTGCATGGAATATAAGAAGTCAAGGAAACAGTAGAAAAAAGAGAGTTGTTAAAAATTTTATAAGAATGAACAAATGTGATATAATTATTATCAACGAGACTAAAAAAGAAAACTTCACCCCAAACTTACTTAAGACCTTGGGTGTGGGTAAAATAAGTAAATGGTCACATTTGCCTTCACAGGGGGCATCTAGGGGTATTATTATTGGCTAGGATGAAAGATACTTTGAAATCTTATCAACATGTCTGGCTTCTTATAGTCTTTCAATAAAATTTAAAAACTATATTGATGGATTAGAATGGTGGCTTACTGGAGTATATGGACCCTGTAAACCTAGGCTTTAACAAATTTTTCTCTCTGAACTAGATGACCTGAGTAAACTTGTGAATGACAATTGGGTGATCGAGGGGGATTTTAATATCACCAGATATTATTTTGAACATACATCAAACTCTGGCTTATCCCCTTCCATGATAAAATTCAATGATTTCATAGACTCCAACCTTCTGATCGATTTCTCCCTCAACAACTGTCAATATACCTAGTCTAATTTTCAAGCTCAATCAATCATGGTTCAATTAGACAGATTCCTGGTGACTCCTAATTGGTCAAATTATTATCTACATTCCTTATGTATTGGTAAGGCCAGGATTGTTTCAGACCATATACCAGTCATACTTGACACTATACCGAGGGATTGGGGGTCTTCTCCTTTTAAATTTTACAAGTCTTAGTTACGCATAGAGGGATTTCATAATTTCATCATTGATTGTTGAACAAAATTAGCCACAACCTGCAGTTCTGATTCTCCCCTTGCCAATTTTGCCTATAGACTCAAAGCTCTTAAGAAACATATCAGGGCATAGGTCATTCCCATTAGGGAATAAAGAAGGAAAAGGCTAGCATCCATTAAATCACAAATTACTTACATAGATATTATGTCTGAATCTCATACATTAGTTAATGACATATTGAAATTTAAGAAAAAGCTTAGAACCGAACATCATAATCTACTGCTAAAACAAGAAGTCTATTGGAGATAGAAATCTAGAGTCGAGTGGTTTAAGGAAGGTGACTTGAACACGGCCTTCTTTCATAATATGGTTAAGTACCGTAGAAGGTTTAACACTTTATCCTCTCTCAGGGTTCATGACAACATTCTGACTTCTCCTACTCTTATCTGTTATGAGCTCGAAAAACATTTTACTCAACAAAAAAACAATATTCATGGACTCTCTGAATTGGGATACTCTACTCCCAAGGAAAATCCCTTATCCTAATGTTCTTGAGGAAGAATTTACCTTAGCAGAGATTAAAAAAAGTGTCTTTGACCTTCCAGGAGACAAATTGCCAGGCTCGGATGGATTTCTCGTAATATTCTTCTAACATTTTTAGGAATTTTTGAAATCTGACTTGTTGGATATCTTTTAAAAACTTTTCCTTTCATTGGACCCTGATTTTCTAAAATCAATAAATCAAACTTTTATAACTTTAATTCCAAAAAAGGAAGGAACCCAAAGTATTAAAGACTATAGGCCAATTAGCTTGCTCAATAGCACATATAAAATAATTACTAAATGCTTGGCTACTAGACTTACTCCAATTCTTAATGATATCGTTGATAACTCTCAATGTGCCTTCCTCTCTGGAAGATACATTGATGATTATTACCTAATTGCACAAGAAACCTTAAATTATATGAAAGTTGCAAATATTCCTGGATTTATCCTTAAACTTGACTTTGAGAAAGTATTTAATAATGTTAACTAGAAATTCTTGTTAAACTCACTTAAGAGGCTTGGCCGTGGACCCAAATAGATCTTTTGGATCAATATGTGTATTTCTTCAGTTAAGTTCTATATCCTTGCAAATGGGTCCCCTAAGGGTTATTTTGGTGCATCTAATGGGTTTCGACAAGGTGACCCCATTTCCCCCCTTCTATTTATTGTAGTCTCCCACATTCTAAATAGGATGTTAACTCTAGCTACAGATAAAGAGCTTATCTCAGGAATTCAATTCCCAAATAGGGGATCAAAACTGGTAAATACATAATATGCCGATGATACCATTCTCTTTCTCTCCTCTAACAGAAATAATATGGTTAATATCAAAAGAATACAATGTTGTTTTCAGACTTGTTCTGAACTTAAGATAAATTTCCAAAAATCTTCCCTTACTAGTGTTGGTGTTTCGGAGTCATCACTGAAATATTGCTGTGATATCCTAGGATGTCAAGTAGTAGATTTGTCCATTACTATCTTGGCCTTTCTTTGCATCATAGAAAAGCTACATTTAAGGACTGGACACCAATTATTGAGAAGATTTCAAACAAATTATCCTCTTAGAAAGTAAAATTTCTATCTTTAGGTGGCAAATTAACTCTTGTTAACTCTGTTCTGTCGACTATTCCAACCTATTACCTATCTATATTACAGTTTCCAGCAAAAGTTGACTACGAAATTGACAGGCTGAGGAGTAGGTTCCTATGGAAATCTGCCTCCCTCAATAATAAAGGATATCATTTAGTTAAATGGGCTGCTTTATGTCACCCTAAGCAACATAAGGACTAGGGTATCATTAACTTAAGAAATTTTAGTCTGGCTTTTACAAGCAAATTACTATGACAATTACTCTCTCACGCACCTAATTTGAAATGGCCTACTTTATTAAGACCACGATATTTTTCTCCTTCTTGGCCAGGAGTTATTCTTGACACTTCTAAAGGAAAATGTTCTCCGATTTTGCATGAATTAAAATCCTGCTTTAATATCATTAACTGCTTCTCCAGCTATGAAATTTGCAATGGAGACAATACAATTTTTTGGAAAAATAAATGGAAAGATAGGGTTCCATTGAAACTTAAATTTGTTAAGTTATATAGCATTGCTAAATATAAAAAAGCATCTGACAAGAAAATAATTGAGCTACATAGGAATGATTACCAGGCATTATTTATTTTCAATTATGATTATTCTAGTCAAATCTATCCTATTCAATCACAAGCATACCAACTTGCATAACTATTGAATGGGATTCAGCTACAAACAGGTATGGATAGAATGCTTTGGAATCGAACCGCTAACTCTATATTTTCTGTTAATTCATGTTATAATGTAATCAGTGGCATCAGATTTTATCTATACAAAAAAATATGGAAAGCTTGGGTGTCATTTAAAATTAAACTATTTACTTGATTGTTGATGTCAAATAAGATCCTTACTAGAGATAATCTTTGGAAAACAGGTTGGAATGGATCGGACTTGTATGTTATGTGTAAAAACTACAGTAAAACTGCCTCTCATCTTTTAATTCATTACTCTTTTGCGACATCAATTTGGAAATTTTTTACTTATTCTCTTATGTGTCTTGCTTCCTTTGACTTATCTGAGATTGGTTGGAATATTTTAATTCGTATTGTGGTTTGGAGTATATGGAAGGAAAGAAGTAATAGAATCTTTCGAAATAAGACTACATCTTGTAAGTTTATTACATTTGACATTATTTCCTTTATATATTTTTAGATAGAAAATTTGGGTTCAGGTTTTGAAAAAGAAGTCTTGCTTCAATCTGTATCAAATATGCAAATTTCATGGAATAATGACTAGGCATAAAATGCAGCTACTTCTGTTATCAATGTGGTGCCTCCTCCTCCTCCTGCTCCAGTAGAGCTGTCTTCCTCAACTTATAATTCCAAGGATGACACTGTTGGCTGATTAATCTCTTTTTAATCAGAATATGTTAAATTCATTTGGACTATTTCTTTTGTTAGAATTTTGGATGATGTCTGTCTCTGATTGTTGGGAGCTGTTTTGATTTGGATTGGGGGATCTTTCTGTCCCTTGGTTCATGTATTATTTTGGATAATCTTTGACTTTTTAGTAGTAGTTCCATGGCTAAGAATTGATTATAAAATTTATATCATTACAAAAAAAAAAAAAAAACAGTAGAGAACATATGAGGCATGGTTTTGAATGCGAAATTGATGCTGATGTACATCCGTTTTGTGCTTCTTATAAGTTATGAATTTGAAAAATGGAGACTATTATTAAAGAACACTTACAAATTTTAGAAGATCCAATTTATCACAATTGAAAAGATCCAACTCTTAAATCCAAACCCTTAGATACACAATAGATGGTGAGATTGTTAGCAATTTACTTGTTTATTGAGAAGTTTTAAAAGATAGTTACATCAAATCTAGTCGTGTATGATGCGATCCATGATCAAGATCAGTTAAATTTGACCCTCTTCAACTGTGATGAAATGGATGAAGGAAAAAAACAGGGATCGTAAGATCGGAGCTCCGATGATGGTCAAGCAGGAGAAAGTTTCTCTGTAAGATATCGTTGTCCTTTCCCTTACAGTCTTCTCCTCTATTTATAGGGGAAATCCTTGACCACCCTCTGCCCTTCCTCCAACGGCTCCCCTTCTGCCGTTTCAATTCCAGCAATAAACGGTAGTAACCGCCGGAGTTAATC
>JAMKQA010010841.1:0-11393 GCA_024699735.1 Posidonia australis
CATGGTGATATGGTTGAGATTTAAAGGAGAAGGAAGAGAAAGGGAGCCTACCTCTCAAGGTGTTCCTTCTTGAAATACCAAAGATAGAGAGATCCTTGTTGCTTTGGAAGGACCAAGGATGCAAGGGAGTGCTCCAGAAAACGAGAATATGTTGCTGGAAAGAGGATATAGCTTGCTCAAGATGCTTGCTCAGATTAGGATTTGCTGAACTCAAGGTTTCTAACCCCTTCTAATGGTTGCCTATGGGTGTCCTTATATAGGATTTTCTCATGGGTAACTCCTAAGAATGCAAGGAGCCTCGTAGACGAAAAGCTTGGAAGATTCTATAGCATATTCGTTGGTAGAGGTAACAGCCATGGGAGGTGGAAAGCCAGCAGCCAGCAGCCTGAGAAATGACTAGGCGGCTAGTATGTGTGGCGGGTATGTGCGCCTGGTATGTGCGTCGGGTTGGTGTGCTAGCTAGGTGTGCTAGGTAAGTGTGCTAGGTAGGTGTGCTAGGTAGGTGTGCTAGGTAGGTGTGCTAGCTAGGTGTGCTAGCTAGGTGCTCCCTCCTACCTATCTGGATTTCTAGTAGGGCTGCGGGCTTGCTATAGGTTTGGGGTTGGTTCAAGGGTTAGCCACATCCAAAGCAACAACTGGATAGCTCATTTATGAGTCACCTCAAAATCGAGGTGTCTACAGTTGCTTAGTGACTTTTGTCTATCAATGTAGGATACTATCTGAACCTGTAGTTCCAATACAATCACGAACTCGGGAATTGTATTGATTTGTTATCTTCTATGAGAATTGTGATAAAGAAATTGGAGTCAAATGTGGACATTCAAATACAAGCGTTGAATGAAATTAAATACTTTAGAAAACAAATTTTTGAAATTTTGAGATCCTCAAGTGAATCGTGGTCGTGTTTTGATGACTCCAAGTAAAGATTTGAATATTATTTATTTTACTTCATAACATTATATCATAATATGGGTAATAAACTAATAATCTAATATCATATTTCATGTGAATGATAAATGTTGAATGGAACAGATGCTCCAAATTTGAGAAAAATTACAATAAAATTTTTATCTCGAACTGTCTCAGCTTCAGGATGTGGAAGAAATTGTAGTACACTTATTCTTATCCATATAAAAAGAAGAAATAGATTGGGAACTCAAAGATTAAATGATCTTGTGTTTGTGCACTATAACGTGAGGCTGAGAATGAAACATATCAGAGAGAGAGAGAAGAAAAGGATCACTTCGACTCAATTGATTTGACCTATATATACAATGAGGATGAAGATGAGGATCCTATACTCGAGTAATTGTAAGAAAATAGACAACCAATACTAGATGAAGAATAGGGTATACCAAGCTCAAGAATTGCTATTGAAAAGGACATTAATGTTGCAGAATACATCAGTTCATCAAAGCATTCTCATAGTGGAACTCCCAATTTAGGTGGTGAGAGTGATACAAATGATTCCTCACAACCACTAGACAATGATGAAGGGAGTGACAGTGGATATGGAACTAAAGACCTACAAGGACAAAGTCAAAGGTCACATAGTCCATTCACAAGAGAATATGAATTTACACATGCCACGTAAGATGAACGTCATGGAGCTCAACAACTATCAAGACCTGATCCTTTGTCGTATCATTATAAAAGAATACCTCATGAAGACATAGCAAATGATTCTGATTCTTAGAGTAGTCATACTATGTAACACCCTAGTGCTACACAATAGTATAAATACTACCTAAATAATTTATTAAATCTAAATTAACAAAATAAGCAATTAAATAATCAAAACTAATTACCCAGACTTGTGTGCGGCTAAGTGGCTTTGAAAATTTACACCAGGACAAGACTACACCTCCAACTATGCATTTGCAATAAAAGCAACAAAAATCACGCATGAGTGACATCATTGTCACCTAGTATGCATCCCAAAACCAAACCAGCAAAAAACCCTAAGTAGCTATAAAAAAGTCCAAAGAAACATAGTTATCGAAAAACCGACACACGTAATTCAGAAAACCATTTATAAATCATGTCTTTTCAAAACTTTCTTAAACTTTCTCTTTTAAAAATTCGTGCACATTTACAAATCATTTTCATGCATTTCAGGAAGCAATTTCTTAGTTGGAATCCGGCCCAAATCACAAGTCATTTCATATATCAAATCACAACAAAACCACAGCTGAAAACTAACACAAACCATAATTCTCAATCCAAACCAAAATCAGTCATATTACCTTGGTCACAGGTGATTGACCTGGTTACAAGTAATTAATGAGGCTCCATCCTTGTCCATACTGCACTATCGTAGTGAACAACCCTATGTAGGAGTTCAACTGCCTTGACCGTAGCCTTAAAGTAGTGTACCACATTGGTACAAGCATTGAGTGCGTCCTCATGACGCCCTTGGACGCCCAAGTACCTAGGGACTCTAACATCAAACCTGACCAGTACCAGTACTAATGGTAGTCTGGGTCTACTAATACCTTAGGTCCTTTAATACCACAACAGTCATGAGGTTTACTTCTCGGATCAACTCGGCAACCATGACCTAGGACATGTCCCCGACCACATAGTGGTCTCAATAACCCTTATCGGTACAGTCTTTTGGCTCACATGGTTCCTACAAAACTTCAAAATTTTCTTTTCAAAACGAATGTAGCTTCCTTTTAAAAACCATTTTTCAAGTCATTTACACAATTATCGTTCTCAAAACCATTTTCACATTTATTTATTCATTTATTGGCACACAATCAATTTTCAAGTGTTTCATATTCATTATAGGAAATCATTTCCTTATTCATTATCTATGTATTTTCCATGTATTTGATATGCATTTAGCATTATTTTATTCTCAAAAACCATTGAAAATAGGTATTTCTATTTACTGGGCACTGTAGCCCGCACCGGCCATTCGCGTCGGTCACTTGTGTGCCATCTCTACGCCTCTAGTATTCGTGACCTCATCGCGCTTTGAACTCGCGCTGGAAGGATTTGCCATCCATTCGTGCCACATGATTTACAGATAAAACTAGAAACTTAGAACATGCTAAATTCAACTAAAAATCGACAAAAAACTTCATAAAAACATCAATAATTCACAGTAACCTTCAGGGATCATTTATAAACATTCAGAAAAACTATATCCTCATTCTCATGTATCCTTTCAATAAAATCTCAATAAACTCATTTATTTCTTCATCCATTAACTAAAATCTTAATAACTCATATTAATCTCCAAGAAATCATAAAACCCAACATAAATAAGGATTTCTCATGTATTCCATGCATGCCATACTAATCTACTCATTTTAATCCAATTTTAAGCATGCTATTAAGGGAAAAAATGGGAAACGTGTACCGTTTTGGGAGTTCACTGACGTTTCCTTTGTCTAGCGAGTTCTCCAGCAACCACTAGTGAGTTCTCCAGGTGAATGTTCTCCACCTTCGGTGCTTGAGCTCTAGTTGCAGCGGATCTCTGGCAAAACTCTTCCCTTCTCCCTCACCTTTCTTCTCTCCCAACTCTCTGCTCTCCTCTCTTTGCTCTCTTTCTCGTTTTCTTCTCTATGGTTCACGTAAGGGGTAGCGGGGCTTTTAAAACACCCCAACTCCATTCTATGTCAAAAGGGAGAGCTTGGCTGGTGGTGTGGCAGGTGGTCAAGCGATGTTCACTATTTTTTTGACATTTCACTGTTCAGATTGCACGTCGGCAACTCGCGCCACTAATACGTGTTGGTCCTTTGTGCCTACAATACTCGCCTACTTGGTCTGCCTAATCTTCACGCCTACAGTACCCACCTATACCATTTGCTTGACCCTTACTAAATTGCGCCAGAGAGGAAACAAGAACCCAAATTATGAAAACTATTCACAAATACAACTCAATCACCAATAAACATTCCCATAATCACAAGGAAATCAAATTCCAGAGCACACACATTGATATCCATTCTTATTATCAAAATACATTGTCTTTGGTACAACCCTAGATGTAACATCCTACCCCTTTAAATGAATTTTGTCCTCGAAATTCGCTACCAACAAAACAAGTGGGGGTACAGATACTACATGTCTACCTTTTGCTCCCAAGTAGCCTCCTCCGTGCCATGGTACTACCACTGAACTAGTATAAGAGGGATTACTTTGTTCCCGAGGACCTATTCCTTTCGATCAAGTATCCGTACAACATCCTCCATCATGGACAAATCCTCCTACAGCTCCTCTGGTTGAATTGGAATCACTTGGGATGCATTGACCAAATACTTTTTCAACATCGAAACGTGAAACACACTATACATGTCTGAAAGCTCTAGAGGCAAATCTAACTCGTAGGCAACTTCTTCGACCCTTCTGGAAATTCTGTAGGGTCCCATGTAGGGAGGACTCAACTTTCCTTGCTTCTCAAATATTGCCACTCCCTTTGTAGGTGACACCTTTAGGAAAACGAAGTCTCCTACCTCGAATTCCAAAGGTTTATGCCTCCGATCAGCATAACTCTTCTGTTTACTTTCTGTATAGTTGCCAGTCTCCTTCTGATTAGATCTATTTTATCAGCATACTGCTGCACAAGCTTTGAGTCCATGAGCTATCTCTTGCCTACTTCATTCCATTAGCTGCTATCTCACAAGGTCTACCATATAGTGTTTCATACGGTGCCATTCCAATGTTGGAATGATGGTTATTATTGTTGGCGAATTCAATTAATGGCAAATGATCTTTCTAGCTCCCTCTGAAGTCTAAAGTGCAGGCTTGTAACATATCTTCCAATGTCTGGATAGTCCTTTCTGTCTGTCTGTCTTTCTAAGGATGGAAAGTTGTGTTGAAATTCAATATGGTGCCAAAGGCTTCTTATAATGTCTTCCACAACCTCGATGTTAATCTAGTGTCTCTGTTAGAAACAATCGACATCGGAACACCATGTAGTCGGACTATCTCAGTCACGTACAACTCTACCAACTGTTGTAATGGGAGATTCACCTTCATAGGTAAGAAATGTGCTGATTTTATGAGTCGATCCAGAATTACCCAAATTGCATCATTCTTTCTTCTGATCTTGGGTAGTCTTGTTACAAAGTCATCGATACATGCTCCCATTTCTAGATCGGAATATCCAGAGGTTACAGAATTCCTCGGGACTTTTGGTGTTCAATCTTGATCATCTGGCAGGTCGCATATCTCGCCATATGCTCAACAATCTCTTTCTTCATTCTAGGCCACCGGAAATTCCTCTTCAAATCCTTATACATCTTGGTGCTTCTTGGATGAATAGCATATCTAAACCTGTGGGCTTCATCTAGCAATCTTTGTTTCATTTCCTTCACATGAGGCACATATAGGCGTAGATCATATCTGAGTTCTTCATTTTTACCAACAAAGAAGTGAGACGCCTCTCTCGCCTCCAGTTTTGCCCAAATCTCTCACACAAAAGGGTCTACTTGTTGAGCAGCCACAATTGTCTCTAGCATTTTTGCACGCATAGACAAACTTGCTACTCAAGCTCCAGCAGGTTCTTGAGATTATTTCCAAGGTCTACACTCTACCAATTTTTCTAGTAGGTGTCATTCCTTGATCATTAGTTTGGCCATAGTATGAGTACGTCTGCTTATAGCATCAACGACTACATTAGCCTTCCTTGGGTGATAGGACAAGCTAAAATTGTAGTCTTTGAGGTATTCTATCCATCTTTGTTGTTTCAGATTCAGCTTCTTTTGAGTGAAGATATACTTCAAACTCTGGTGATCTGTGAATACCTCGAACTTCTCACTATATAGGTAATGTCTCCAGATTTTCAAAACAAACACCACTACAACCATCTCCGTGTCATAGGTGGGGTAGTTTCTCTTGTGATTCTTCAACTGGCGTAAAGCATAAGCCACCACTTTCCCACGCTGCATCAATACAGACCCCAACATAGTCCAACAAGCATCACTGTATATTGTAAAACCACTACTTCTAAAGGATAGAGTCAACACTAGAGATGTGACTAGACAAGCCTTCGATTCATTAAAGCTGTCTTCGCATTACCAATCCCAGATGAATGGAATTTCTTTTTGAGTCAGGTTGGTCAAAGGTGCCGCAATCTTGGAGAAGTCCTGTATGAATCTTTTGTAATATCCTACCAAGCCCAAGAAACTTCTGATTTCTGTCATGGTTTTGGACCTGACCCAACTACTGACTGCCTCTACTTTGGTTGGATCTACTTTGATTCCCTTGCTTGAGGTGATGTGGCCAAGAAATGTGAACTCCTCCAACCAAAACTCACATTTGGAGAACTTTGTGTAGAGTTGATGCTATCTGAAGGTCTATAGTACAATCCTCAAATGCATCTGGTGAGTCTCTATATCAGGAGAGTCCACCAACACATCATCAACAAATACCACTACGAACTGATCCTGGTAGGGCCTGAATACTTTGCTCACCAGGTCCATAAAAGCAGTTGGTGCATTCGTCAACCTGAATGGCATAACTAGGAATTCATAATGGCCATACCGAGTCTGAAAAGCTATCTTATGCACATCAATTTCTCATATCCAAAGCCGATAATATCCTGATCTCAAATCAATCTTTGAAAAGACTAAAGGCCCTTGCAACTGATCAAACAAATCATCTATCTTAGGCAAAGGGTGCTTGTTCTTTATGGTGATCTAGTTCAACATTCGATAGTCTATACAATGGTAGAGCAAACCATCCTTCTTCTTGACGAACAACATAGATGCATCCTAGGGTGACACACTCGGTCTAATAAACCCCCTATCCAAAAGCTCCTACAATTGACTCTTGAGCTCCCTAAGTTTTGCTGGTGCCATCCTGTAAGGGGTCTTCAAGATGGAACTAGATCTTGACATCAAATCAATCTGGAACTCAACCTCTCTCTATAGCGGCATCCCAGGAAAGTCCTTTGGAAACACATTAGGGTACTCTCAAACCAAAAGTATGTCTTGTACCCTTAAAGCAAGAGAGGAAGACACTTTCATACTGGCCAGATATCCCATACAACCTTTTGATAGGTTGTAGTAGGCTTTGATTATTGAAATTATCTTCTTTTGTTCTCTTGGCCTAGGTCCTTGCACCATACACCACCCTTAATCTGGGCATTCTACTAGAATTCTCCTTTTGACACAGTCGATCATGGTTGAGTGCTGAGCTAGCTAATCCATCCCTAGGATGATATCATATTCTTGCATGTCCATGACTATCAAACTAGCCTTGAAATCCTAATTTTCCAACTTGACATCGACTGATTGCAGATACCTCGATGTAAAGATATGCTCTCATAGTGGAGTCACTACATCTAAGTGGAAAGCCAATCTAGCTGTTCTATCTCTAATCTCGACAGCAAATGGCTCAAAGATAAAAGAAAAGGAGCTTCCTGAGTCAAAAAGTACTAAGACCATTTGGCTAGCCATAAGAAAGGAACCTATCCAACACATATCATTACCATAAGTCATAATTATCATAAGAAATTGTGCTAGATTACAAGACTACATAGGAAAACAAAAGATCATAGCACATGACTCAAGTTAACTCCATACCCTTTACAACGTCCTCTGAGGAACCTGCATTAGGAGTTGCTATCGAGAAAACTCGGCCCTTGGTTGGTTGGCGAGGGTCAAGGAAATTTCACTGAATATGCCCAACTTTTCTACAATTGTAGCACACCATCTTCTCAAGATTCCACTATCAATAATAACACTATGATGCTACATGTCCTGTTTGACCACAGACAAAGCAGGGTCTCCTGTCCCCCATGTCGCTACTCGAACCAACCCGATTGAATAGCATCACCTCCTTTGGAAGAACCACGTCCCTCCCTAGTAACAGACTCTGAATGCTCCTTCCTTTTCTTTCCAGAGCTCTGCACTCCTGAAGCAGATGATCGTGAAGCAAGTATCTTCCCTTTGCCTTTGGCGTAGTCTTCCAGGAACTACTTGCGATCCTCCTCATATCAGACTGCCAGTTCCACTACCTCCACTAGGGTCGAGCACCAGAAGCCTAAAACCGTGGATCTGAGTGCTGGAGCCAGTCCTTCTACAAACCTCTTAGCTCTACGCTTTTCCGTGTCGAATGTCTATGAGAACTACTCCAAGTAGGTGAAGGTCGCCTTATACTCAACTACTAACAAGTTGCCTTGCTTCCAATTCCAGAATTCTTTATCCAACCAATCTCTCTTGTACCCTGAGGAGTACTTCTCATAGAAGGCGTCCCAAAATTTCTCCCAAGAGATCATCAAAAGGTTAGAATTTGGGAATTTCATACGACATGTGGATCTCCACCATTGGTCGACGTCTCCCTTGAACTAAATGGTAGCCGATCTGACCCATTTCTCTACTGGGCACTCAATGCCTTTTAGAATCTTCTCCACCTTTAGTAGCCATGCCTCACATTCCTAGGACTTGCCTTGGCCGTCAAAGGTTGATACACTCAATCAGCAAAATTTCTTGAGCCACTGGTCTGCCTTGGTCTCATCTGTGTTATCCTTGTTGAATGTCTGGGCGGAGCCAGATCTTATGGCTCAACTCTTGCTAAATAGCTCTTTAGTCATTACCTTACTTCTCGCTAGAACTTGCTGTGAGAGTCCTACCTTTGCCTCAACCTTTGAACGACATCTTGCTGCCACCTCAAAAAACACAAGTCAAGTGCATATGTTTACTATTGTGTAGTCTTGATGAAGCCACAACTAGGACACTCTAAGTTGGTGCACTTAGTGAACCTGACTCTGATACCACTCTGTAATGCTTCAACGCTACACAATAATACAGATACTACCCAAATAATTTATTAAATCTAAATTAACAAAAGTAAGCAATTAAATATTCAAAAATAACTACTTAGACCTGTGTGTGGCTAAGTGGCTTCGAAAATTTGCATTAAAACAAAACTACACCTCCAATTATGCACTTGTGACAAAAACAATAAAAACCACGCGTGAGTAACATCATTGTCACCTAGTACCCATCTCAAGACCAAACCAGCAAAAAACCCTAAGCAACTATAAAAAAGTCCAAAGAAACACAGTTACTGAAAAACTGACACACGTAATTCGAAAAATCATTTATAAATCATGTCTTTTCAAAACTTTCTTATACTTTCTCTTTTAAAATCTCATATACATTTACAAATCATTTTCATGCATTTCAGGAAGCAATTTTTCATCTAGAATCCAACCCAAATCACAAATCATTTCATATCTTAAATCACAACAAAACCACAATTGGAAATTAACACAAACCACAATTCTCAATCCAAACCAAAACTAGTTGTATCACCCTAGCCACAGGTGATCAATCTAGCCACAAGTAATTAATGAGGTTCCATCCTCGTCCATACTACACTGCCATAGTGAACAACCCTACGTAGGAGTTCAACCGCCCTGATCATAGTCTCAAAGTAGTGTACCACACTGGTGCAAGGACTGGATGCGTCCTCATGATGCCCTTAGGCTTCAGAGCACCTAGGGATTCTAATCTGAGACTCAACTAGCACCAACACTAAGGATAGTCTAGGTCTACTAATATCCTAGATCCTTTAGTACCACAACTGTCATGAGGCTTACTTCTTGGACTAACTCAGCTACCACGACCTAGGACACATTCCTGACCACACAAAGGTCTCAATACCCCTTGCCAGTATGGTCTTTCGGCTTACGTGGTTCCTACAAAACCTTGAAATTTTCTTTACACAACATATACAGCTTCCTTTTAAAAACTCTCTTTTAAAAACCATTTTTCAAGTCATTTACACAACTATCGTTATCAGAACAATTTTCACATTTATTTATTCATTTATTGGCACACAATCACTTTCCAAGTGTTTCCTACTCATTACAGGAAATCATCATCTCCTCATTCATTATACATGTATTTTTCATGTATTTCATATGTATTTAGCATTATTTTATTCTCAAAAACCATTGAAAACAGGTATTTTTATTTACTAGGCATTATAGCTTGCACTGGCCATTCGCATCAGTCACTCGTTTGGCATCTCCGCACCTCCAGTATTCGTGACCTTGTCACACTTTGGACTCACACTAGAAGGATTCGTCTTTAGTCGCCAACTAAAAATCGACGAAAAACTTCAAAATAACATCAATAATTCACAGTAACCTTCAGGGATCATTTCTAAACATTTAGAACAAGTATATCCTCATTCTCATGTATCCTTTCATTAAAATCTCAATAAACTCATATATTTCTTCATCCATTAACTAAAATCTTAATAACTCATATTAATCTCCAGGAAATCATAAAATCCAACATAAACAGGGATTTCTCATGTATTCCATGCATGCCATACTAATCTACCGATTTTAATCCATTTTTAAGCATGTAAGCAGGCTATTAAGGGATAAAAATGGGGAATGTGTACCTGTAGACATCTCGATTTTGAAGTCACTTGACAGCAGGTTCCTTCGGATGATGCTCTGGTTGCGATCACCAAAACCCTGACCCACTTAAGCCCACACTAGCCCACTTTGACCCAATTAAACTTGAAACCAAACAAATCAAATAAAATCCACTTAAATCAAATTAATAAAACAAAAACCCTAATTCAAGTCAAAATGAAATAAAATCCATTTAAAATCCAAATAATCAAATAAAAACCGTAATTAAGTAAAATCCAATTAAAATCCACTTAAATCAAATTAATAAAACAAAAACCCAAATTCAAGTCAAAATGAAATAAAATCCACTTAAATCCATTTAAAATCCAAATAATCAAATAAAAACCCTAATTATGTAAAATCCAATTAAAATCCACTTAAAATCAAATAAAAACCATAATTAATAAAATAAAAACCCTAATTAAGTAAAATCCAATTAAATCCACTTAAGATCCAATAAAAACCCTAATTAATTAGAATTCAAAATCCTAAATCAATCCAAAAACCTTAAATAAACACAAAAACCCTAAATTAAAAACATAAAACCTAATTAAAACACAAAAACCCAGAATTAAAACCATAAACCCTAATTAAATCCAAATTCCAAATTGAAATCCAAAACCATAAATCTAAAATGATTAAAATCATAAAACTAAAATAAAAACCCTAAATTAATCGAAACCCTAATTAAACATTTATCACAAATTTAATTAAAATCATAAAACATAAATAAAAAACTTAAATTAAAATTCAAAACCCTAATTTAAAAACTTAAAGTCAAAACCCTAAAAATCTCTAAAAATCCCAAAACAAAAATCCTAAACTAATCAAAACCCTAATTAAACCCTAAATTACAAAATTAAGGAATTAAAACCACAGAATCCAATTAAAAATCCAAAATTAAAACCCTAAAAATCCCAAAATAAAAGTCAAAAGAAAAAACCAAAATAAAAACCCAAAACCCTATGCCCATTAAGCCCAATACTGTGTGATTCAAAAA
>JAMKQA010010842.1:0-13304 GCA_024699735.1 Posidonia australis
TTTACATGCAAGAAACTGCCACCATAAGAGCAACCAAGCCCCGCACCCGAATTGCCACTTCATCAGCATCTTCCACAAGGCCCTGCCCTTTGCTACTCTCCATCAACCGCCATTGTCATCAAACCTCAGCTTCAGCGGATCAAACCCTTACAAAACCCTAATCCCAAAAACAAAAACAACAGAAAAAAGAAGAAAACCCTTTCCCAGTTTCCTCCCTCCTGTCCACAGAAAAATGAGCAGGAGGAGAAGAAAAAGGAGAAGCCCCCAAAAGACCGAACGAAAGAAGCGAACTTTCACCTTTCGAAACAAGCAAAAGAATATCCCAAACCTGAAACAGAAAGGAAAAGCTCTAGATCGAAATTCCAGTAAGATCGAGAGCTAAAGACTCGAGCTTTGAGTAAACCGAAGCAGACCCACCACGGAATTCGGGATCGAAACGGGAACGAAGATTTCTGCAAACCGTGTCCGGGCTGGAAATGGGAGGGTGAACACTATTGGTTTCCGGGGACCAAACGCGAGAAAGCTGGGATCTTCGAGGGAATCGAAGCAAACCCACGGGAACAGGATTCCCGACCTCAAATTCCGGATTTTCGTCTGGGAGCCGTAGGGTGAGGGTGAGGGTGGTGGTGGTGGTGGTGGTGGTGGTGATGGATTTATGATTTATCCGGTTTGGAGCTTGGACCACTCCCCCACTTCCCCCCTTTCCCCCCACCCCATCTCACTTATCATTTGACTTTCTTTTTTTTTTTTTCCCTACCATTTTTATTTGTTTCTCTCATCGGACAAAGTAGTATATACTTACAATCAGATAATGGAAAATAATTACTGGCAGTAAATTGGAAATACTGTTGGAAAAAACACCCTTCAGGTTCCAAATATGTATTACTACCTCCTCTGTATTTCACTCAGTTCCCAAAGAAAAAAATGCCTCAAGTTAAGTAATACTTAGAGTGGATCATTGTAGTTTGTCAGAGTGATGTAAATTTTTCTTTAACACCATAGCTAAAAAGATTTTGTATGATTTGAGTGGATCATATGAATCACTTGAAGACAACGTGACTCCACCACTTGTTATCGCTCGGTGTCTTTTTTGTTTAGAATTCTTTTTTCTGTGTATTTTACAGTGCAACAAACTTTGTCTAATTTCTTTTTGTCTTGTCATAGATACAGACACGTACTCAATATAAATGCAAATGATGTTGATGATACTCCACAATGTATTGTAGTGTATAATTATTATACAAGTTTTTTTTTGACAAAAAATGTATTAGTATTTAAATGATACTAATAATAACACTATGAATCAAGGGAATACTTAAACCTGTCGATTTCTGACATGACTACGATATAATATAAAATTACGTTTGGATTTATCGTTATCGTGTCTCGTATACTTAGTGTACTTTCTTAACTATCAAGTCTAATTAAACCATGTAAAACGTTCTCGATAAGGTTTAAATTTGATGAACACTTCGTCAAGTCAAGTACGATACAATAAATAAATACCATTTCCAGTGCAAAGGCATGATGTCATCACTAGTTATAACATGTGAAACATGCAGAAATAGTTGATCACTTGCTTACATTAGCCGCCAAAAGGTTAAAAGATACATAATTTTTTATCAACCAAATCAATCTATCAAACAAACTCTTGATGTACTTTTCCTTTGAAATGTTGTTAAAAACTTAATGGTAAATAAGATCTACTCAACTTGAGCCTAGTGTTTTGACAATCATTAGTCGGTCGTTCTCTTTTGTTGCTTAAAGTACCAACTCTATCCCTTGGACTTTTAGATTATACAAGAAAACTATGTCCTTGAATCACTATATTCTCTATGCACATTATTTATGAGAAAGTTTGTTAAAACAAATGAAACAAGGTTACCATGAATGTACAAATATAAATTTGTTAAGATTATATTTGGTTGCAACTTGTAAATATTTGGGATCAGATTGTAAGAGTTATAAGTAATAACAAATTAATATTTGCATGTAATAAAAATATAAATACAACTCCTATAAATGAATTAGAAATTAATAATCAAAAAAATACCTACTTTGTTGTTTTTTATTTAAATTCTCACACCTAACTTCTGACAAGACTTATTTTATATGTTTATAATAGAATCTAAATCAAACAAGAAAACAAAATAAACTTAATAATAGAAATTAACACATTTTTTACTATGTAAATTTGACAAAAGTTAAAAATTAAGGTATGTGAGCTCCTAACTAGAAGTTAGATTCTATGGAAAAGTAATTAGCTACAATTTGAACCAAACATAACGCTAGACTTGGAATCTAAGGAACAATATACAAATATCGTGCAAAAAAGTAAGAAAGAGAATTACAACGTTAGGCAATAACCTTGTATCAAATAACATACGATGGCTTAGTTGTTGATTTGGGGAGATCAACATATTTTCGCATCCAATCTTCATTAATATTCAAAATTTCAAGTTGTGCATCTTTTCCAAGACAATTTTTGACCTTGAAATCAAAAGTTTTAAACCTTCTCGATACCTACGTTTTTTTTTTTTGATATCGGTATGCATATATTTTCTCCTTATGGTCCGTGAGATTCGAATCTGAGAGGAAGGTGGAAGTTACACTCCTCCTGGTCAACTGCACCATGGTAGTTGGTTCTCTCGATACCTACGTTAACTCTACTTAAACCCTCTCATTAGCGAATATCTTCACCTTAAGCAACACAAGCAAATGTCAACGTGGAACCAATTCACACAAACATAATCATCAATTGTTGAGAGTATATTGTTTATTTGTATCAACTATTTTTCAAGAACTTGGTGAAACTAATAATCAATATTTATTCATATATAATGGTTTGTATTGATATCAAATTTATTTATGTTTATTACAACAAAAAAACATTTAAATAATAATAATAATAATAAATAGTTAATCAAATTTCTATTTTGTTATTCTTTGTAAATATTTTGAAACAGGTTGGAGAGGCTACTTGTGACCAACAACCACACTGGTTTTGATCATCTAATTTTTAATCCAACCCTTATGGATTTATAGTTAAACTACATGTATATGTCATTTGGACTTTTTCCACATCAAGAATTATTTACAAAAAAGGAGAAGTCAGAGGAGTTTATTAATTTCCGAAAAAAATCCTCCCACCAACATCTAAATGTTAACGTTGGTTCATCGAGAATAGGTAAGAAAAACACTTCAAATTGTTGACTTATTGTATATTTAGATTTTTATATTTCAAATAAATAAATAACAAGTGGCCAACAAGCAATACAGGTGGCCTCCTTATCTCCAATTTGAAACTCGTTATAGTTCATTTAAATAAAAAAGATAGTGTATGTGAAATAATATACACCAAGTTATTTAGAAATAATTTTTTAAAATAAAATGTTGATAGGGATTGAAAATAATGTTTAACGTATTTGTCCTTACATTATTGATGGGTTAATTGTGTGGATAGAAAATCTTAAATTTTCTTCCAAGCTCTCGTGATCGTTAGGCCCAAAAGAATTAAAGAAAAGAATAAGAGGTAACAATTTCCCGCGCAAAAAAAAGAGAAAAGAAAATATAAGAAGGTTAGGAGATCATTTTCGTGTACTTATTTTGGATTTCATCAAGTTGTTTGGAAAGACATGATCATTGTTGGAGGAACCTTAAGAAAGTTGTTGAGTCTAACCATCTCTCGTATGATGGGAGTCATTGGTTCAAAATTAACGGAAGATAGATTTTGTTAGATATCAACACGTTTCTTCAATTGTGGGGATTGCTAAAAGATGATTGATTATATGAATAATGTTTAATAAATTAAATCCTAAACAACACCAGCGATGGGGGTGTAGCTCATATGGTAGAGCGCTCGCTTCGCATGCGAGAGGCACGGGGTTCGATTCCCCGCACCTCCACACATCTTTTTATTTTACCTTAATTATAGTTAATGTAGTTGTAATAAATGAGTTGATTATAGAGCGTGTGAGCAATTGAGCATGATTTCAGAGGTTGATATTATTTATGTTAACTGATCATGAATTCTGGAGAAACTGTAGTTGGACTACTTGTACGAGAAATTGTGGATTTGATATTATTTTTACAAATTTATCCTAGAGATCTTCACAGATTTGGTTTTGTGGACAGTATATTGGTTTAGAGTACAGAAGTCAGAGATTATTTTATCTTTTGTTAAAAAAAGTCTGTAAAATATTTTCAAATTTGATGTAATCTTGCAAGTACTTATGAACATTGCCTTGACGTGGACTGGTCTGTGGTGCAGTTGCTGGTGCTCCACTTAATTCGAATTATTGAGCAATGGTCCGTTTTGGACATTGTTTTACTAAGATAGCATTTGCTGAGCAATGGTCCGTTTTGGACATTGTTTTACTAAGATAGCATTTGCTCTAAGATAGCATTTGCTCTCTCAGAATGCAGAAGAGTAAGAAGTAATAATAAAACAAAAGTGTTATTAATATTCTGATAGTATTACTATTTTATTTGAAAGTAATTTTATTTTTGAGAGGAATAAGTTTATATAGAAAGAAATTTTGATTTTGTAGAAAAGTAAAATAAGTATTGAAATAAGTGAAAAATATATAGATTAATACTAATTAACTTGATTATCAAAATATACGTCTAATTTAACACATGTGTAGATCATGTTAAATATATATTATTTATATACCAAAAAGGAAAACAAATCGTAAACATGATACATCAGAATAACTTAGTGGAATACCTTATTTCTATATCTCATTCGGAATAACAAATCTAGAATAGGAATTACTATTCCGTGTTTATTCAAATTTTTATATAACCAAACAGAATATTAATTCTTATTCCAGATTTATTTCAAAAGTTAGTATAAATCCAAATAGGGACTAACTATTTAGAAAATTAGGAAATGAAAAAATCAATAAATTCAACAAGGTTTATAAAGCTATGAACCCATATGTAGACAATTCATGCAAAAAAATAAAAGCAATATATATATACTATTTGCTATGGTCTATTTTCAAAAAAGAATATAATAATAATAATAATAATATTATTATTATTATTATTATTATTATTGATTTAGATGTTATAGAATAATTATTTTAAAAGAAAACAAAAGCATCTTATTGATGACTTTTTGGATTATACATAACCATGCTCTGAAATCATCATAAGCTAATATTGTTGAAGACTTTGGATTATATGATGAAACTAATTCATTAACTTAATGCGTACAATACGTTGTATATGCACGCCAATGGGAATGTTCAATAAGTGTCTATCTATCTCAATGACTTATGTATCAAATCGTTGCAATTGATGTACGATTCCCCTTCGAAGGGAAGATTCTTACACGTTAATTAGTCATCCACCATTGATAACACTACTTCCTTTCTAATTAGAAAAGCACTTCATTCCTTTTGGTGTGTCATTTATCTTTCTTAGAGAATATGCTATGTTTTTCTTCTTGATCGACTCTCTTTAGGTCCAAACATATGTGGACAAGGAGAAAAAGGACTCAATGGGAAGAAAAGGAAGAGTCGTTGATCCACAAGAAGTGAATGAGGATTTACTTGTTTTGGGAACTCGTTCAGGGTAAGAGTCATAAAATAGGTAAGTACCAATCCTAGTGAACTCCCTATATAAATTATTGAAAGCAAGGCTTATTTTACTTCAACTTAGAAAAAGGCTATGAACTTTATGTGGTTCAATGTTACCTCTCTTTTTTTTCTTTTTGTGCAAATTTTACCTCTCCTAAGATATAGAAATATACCTCACACTTTTTAGCATGCTAAGGTTCATCTTGTAATGAGAAGTTTGTCGTAATAATTATTAAGAGAGAAAATTGCACATGCTTTAAAATCTAGCCATACATGTATAATAATTTCATGGGTTTTTTTACGTTTAATATCCTCTTTAAAATGCATATTTTTGTCAATGTGCTCCTTTTAAAAAAATTGTTGCAATATTCTTATTGGACCAAAAAATTGTGTTGAATATCCTTTAGTTAGATTTATCCTCAGCAACGTCAAATGTAGCCTTTATCTATCGTTAAAAAGACCAATATACCCTCCAAATGAAGTAGCACGACCTCCTCCCATTGAACGCCAACGCCAACGTCGGGTCTGACTAAAATGTCTGTTGGTGAAGTTGGCGTGGCAATACTTTGGCATGCCCATCGTCCTCCCATTGAGGCTAGTCCTCTATAATTTGGCAATATCATTGATCACTACTAGATTGAAGCCAAGGTAGATAACCCAACGGACGTAGGACTCAAGCATGTCGATGAGGTAATTCCTCACATAGTTGAGCGACTACTTTTTTTTGTTAACAGTTTAGGTGAATTTTTATGCATGCCTCAGGATTCGAACCCGAGACCTGTGACGAGTTTAAAGTTCTCCCAGCCACTGTGACAATGAGACATTGTCTAGTTGAGCGACTACTCCAAGGCTTGCTAGACGTATGATGGAATATAAGGGCCTGGTAGAAAAGAAGTAAAAGGAGGTTATATGTTGGTCGAGAAAGTGGAGGTAGTCCTTGAAGTACGAGGAGCGGACGTATAGGATACTTAAGCTTCTCTAGAGGGAGGTGAATAGAGAATCTTTAAGTTTTAGTTCAATTTTAATTTTCTCAAGCAACAAAAACAAAAAAAGAAACAATCATACAATAAAAGTAAATAATAATAGAAAGTGCTCAGCGATTTATAGTGGTTCAACTAACTCTGGCTTAGTCCACTCCTCAAGTTCCCTTCTTGAGATTTCCCTTTTTATTAAATATCAAAAAATTACAAGTAACAGATACCTTACTTGTGCCACAACCGGCGATCCCTTCTCCCACCCAGAGAAGAACTCAATGTAATTTGATTACAACAATAGCTCTTACAATACTCTTATGATCTTCCAACACTTGTTAAGCTTGATGTAAGTGAGAAAGGAAGCTTAAGATGGCTAGAGAGAATGCAAAGGATGAGATTTTAGCTCAAGACTTGCAGCACTAGTAGTATGATAGTTGTGAATGCTTGTTGTGTGCTTCTACGGTGTCATTAGACCAAGATTTATAGTGTTAAGCTAGGCTCTAATTATGTCTAACGATTAGAAAATCTTTTGCCAACTGACAGAAGATTCGGTACGTCTAAATTCTTCGGTGGACCGAAATCTACAACGGTCGAGCAATTCGATATGTCGAAATAACTTCGGTATACCAAATTCTTCTGATTCAGAATGCCGAAAGTTTCCGATGTATCGTTTTGATCTATGCTTCTATTCTCTGCCTTTTGTATTTCGATGTACCGTGTCATGCACCAATTTTTCCTTATTAGGTATGTCGAATTTGTTCGGAGTATCGATTTTCATCTTTCAATTACAGAAGTTCTCAAACCACTTTTTCTCATATGGTATACCATTATTTTTCGATATGCCATTTTTACACCCTTTTCTGAATCAATAATAAGTACAACAAGACTTTACATTTTATTACAAAGTTTATCATAGAATTTCCTTTCTTTCTTCATCTCTGCCACTGTGATGATTCACCTGTGCTTTTCGATACAACAATAATTCTCAAACTATTTCGTTAGATTACTTTTGTTATCATCCAAATCATCATAAATTACTCTTTTATTCCAACAATCTCCCAATTTTTATGATGACAAAACATATTTAAATGCTCTCCCTATCAATATGCATGGATAAAATCTAATTGTTTGCATAAAAATTTATTTTTAGATAATTTATGCCTTAATACATATGTGAAATATGTAATTATGTAATTATGAATAGTATGTCTTTTCATTGCCTTGTATAATATGCCTTTTAACATGGTTTTAGCATGGAGTTTATTATTATATATTGTCTCCTCCTTTTTGTCATAATCAAAAGGAGTCAACTCCCCTCGACACAAGTACTTAAGAGTAAATATCTAACACATATTATAAGGGTATGCCATTGGTAATATCAAATGTAACAAAGCACGAGCAAGTAGGATTAGTTATAAAAAAAATCCAAAATAGATTATGTATTAATGTTGATACATATCACAGAACTACAACGAACAAAAACAAAGAAAGTCCTCACAATCACTCAGGATGTGAGTCTTTATGAATGTAATCCTGTATATCAGCATGGTACTCTTCAAGTTGCTCATGGTAAGCCTCTAACTTGGAGTGGGTGATTTTAGTCTAACTTGAAGTGGGTGATTTTAGTTGTTTCTTCAAGTGGTGACAGGATGCGTTCCATTTGTGCTCAATTTTCCTTATGCTGTTGTTGTTAACGAATTTTTAATTCGTTGATTTGTTGTTGTAGCATGTCAACCTTCTTGGTAATCGAGTCTTCTTCTTCTTCAGAATTTTCAGAGGCCTTCTCAACTTGTGGAGCACTAGAAGATGACGGATAGGAACTTTTTGTCGCCTTTGACCTATCAATTGCTTGTTCCATTTTTTCTATGGCTGAGGTTCCTAAGGGTTTAGTTCTAACAACCATCCTAGTTTCATTTTCAAAAGGAACATCATAGTGCTCAAAGAGATAGGTAAGGATTGAACCAAAAAATAACTTGATTTTAACATGGGTCATGCAATAAACGATAACTCTAGCCCAATTGACTTGAATTTTTTTTGGTAATTACATATACAACGTTACAAGTAAGTTCACTTAATTCATCAAAAAGTCCTTTCTTTTGGACAATATTAGCTGCTATGATATATGCAATGATCCTAGACTGTTTGGTAAGTTGGTTGATTTTAGTCGATTTGAAAATGCTCCTTGGGTTTTGGGAAATGACTTTGTTAATATCGGAATAGGACCAATTAAGTTCATAGATGGAGAGTGTGATATCTACCTTAGATGATGGAATCTTGAATAACTAACCTATGAGTACATCATCAAAGGATATATCGATGCCAACTAAATAAAACTGTATAAGGTCATGAGAAATAGTCATATTGGCATAAAACTCAGAGATCAGTTGAGGGTAATAAAGTATATCACCTATGGATCCTAGAAATGGAACAAGCATTTGAAAAGAGAAAAGGGACTCAATGAATCCAAGTTCAGGGAAAATTACTCTTCTCCCTGTTAGGACTTCTCTATTTGCAAATCTTTCTTGGTGTGTCCGTTGAGCCTCTTCATTTGCAAATCGGAAGGAGTGATCACTGGAGGGAGGCAGAGAATCAGGAATCTTAGCTTGCTTGCGCTTTGGACGAGATGCCATTTGTTTCCTTGGAGCCATATGCACTTGAGATGGAGTGGAGGAAAAGAGAAGGGAAGGCTCGATTAGTGGCTAGAGGGTTTGGGGAGTGGTTTCGGAGTGCTGTCGGAGGAGGTGAATGTGGGAGAGATGAAAGTGAAAAGTGAAAATCTAGGATTATAATGTTTGACGCACAGAAATCGGTATACTGAAATACAATCGGTATGTCGAAAAAGGATAATTAAAATGTTTGACACAGGAGATTCGGTAGACCGATGTAAAACGGTAAATCGAAAAATAGGTTTCAGAAAAATCTGACAAAAATATCAGTAGACCGAAATTTTTCGGTGTACCGAAACAGGAATTTTCTGTCTTCCGTGATATAATCGGAAGATTATTAAACAAATCTCAGAGAAATTCGGTATTCCGATAAAAATCGGTAGACCGATACAAAGAAATTCGATATTCCGATAAAAATTGGTAGACTGATACAGAAAAATTCGACATACAATACTTTTTCGGTGTACCGAAAATATTATTTTCACAATGATTTATGTTATATCTGATAGTTTACAAATACCTAAATCACTTCTATTTTTAATAAATTGTTGTTCATCAAGAGATTTTGTAAAAATGTCTGCCACTTGTTCTTTAGTTGAGATAAATTCTAATTTAATATCATTTTTAAGAGCATGGTCTCTTAAGAAATGATGTCTTATTTCTATGTGTTTAGTCCTAGAGTGATGAACTGGATTTTTGGATAGATTAATTGCACTTGTATTATCACAAAAAATTGGAGTTGTAGATAATGTTATACCATAGTCTTTAAAGTTTGTTTCATACATAAAATTTGGGCACAACAATAACCAGCTGCAATATATTCAGCCTCCGTTGTTGAAACTGCAACACAATTTTGTTTTTTACTAAACTATAAAACTAAGGAGTGTCCTATAAATTAGTAAGTGTCACTAGTGCTTTTTCTATCTGTTCTACATCCAACATAATCAACATCACTATATCCTAGTAGTTCTAAGCTAAAGTTTCTGGGATAATATAATTCATAATCAATTGATCCTTGTAGATATCTTAGGATCATTTTAACAGCCTTCAGGTGTGATTCCATAGATAAAGCTTGAAATCTTGCACACAGGCATACACTAAACATTATGTTTGGTCGACTAGCTGTTAAGTATAAAAAAGATCCAATCATTCTTCTATATAGTTTTTGATCTATTTTTTGACCGTTCTCATCTTTTTCCAACTTAGTGAAGGTGCTTATAGGTGTATTAGCTATTTTGCTACGATCCATTCCAAATTTCTTTAATAATTCCTTAGTGTATGTTTCTTGGTTAATAAATATTCCTTCTTTATTTTGTTTTATTTGTAAACCTAGAAAGAAAGTCAATTCTCCCATCATACTCATTTCAAATTCTTTTTGCATAATCATTGAAAAATCTTTGCATAAATTTTCATTTGTCGATCCAAAAATGATATCATCAACATTTACTTGGATAATTAAAATGTCATTATCTAACTTCTTTATGAACAAGGTAAAGTCAATAGTACCAATCGAAAAATCTTGATCAAGTAAGAATTTCCTTAATCTTTCATACCAAGCCCTAAGTGTTTGCTTTAGTCTATATAGTGCTTTGTTTAATTTGTAAACATGATTTGGATAAAGTTTATCTTCAAAACCAAGGGGTTGTTTGACATATACTTCTTCTTCAATAATTCCATTTAGAAAAGCACTTTTCACTTTCATTTGAAAGAGTTTAACCCTAGATGACTAGCATATGCTAATAACATTCTAATTTATTTTAATATAGTTATAGGAGCATAGGTTTCATCGAAATCGATGCCTTCTTCCTAATCATAACCTTGAGCTACTAGCCTAGCGTTATTTCTAACTACATTTCTAGATTCATCTAGTTTGTTTCTAAAAATCCATTTTGTTCCAATGACTTGTTGTTTTTAAGGTTTTGGAACCAAATTCCATACATTATTTCTTTCAAATTGATTTAGTTCTTCATGTATTACATTTACCCAATATTCATCATCACAAGCTTCGGTTATATTTTTGGGTTCAATAGATGAAACAAAGGCATAAGTACCGCATTCGTTTTCAAGTTTAGATCTGGTCATAATCCCCTTGGAGACCTCATCAATGACGAGTTCTTTAGGGTGACTAGGCATATATTGCCACGATTTAGGTTTTTCTGTAATTTGATTTGTTTGATCGTTATTTGCGTTAATATAATTAAATTTGGGTTCTTCTTCTACATTATTTATTTTAGTTGGATTTTCATCAAAATCTACATGCATGGATTCTTTTATAGTCAATGTTCTTTCATTATAAATTTTATATGCCTTGCTTCTTGTAGAGTATCCTACAAGAATACCTTCATCAGATATAGAGTCAAATTTATCCAAATTATCTTTAGTATTAAGAATGAAACATTTGCAACCAAAAACCTTAAAATAAGAAATTCTTGGAACTTTTTTAAACCACAACTCAAAGGGAGTTTTGTTTAAAATAGGTCTTAAAGAGATGCGATTTAAAATGTAACAAGCGGTGTTTACGGCTTCAGTCCAAAAGTAGTTTGGTAAATTATTTTCACAAAGCATGGTCTTTGTTATTTCTTGTAAAGTTCTATTTTTTCTCTCAACTACTTCATTTTGTGAGGGAGCTCTAGAAAATGAAAAATAATGTATAAAACCATTTTCTTCACAAAATATTTTAAAATTTTCATTTTCAAATTCCCTACCATGATCACTTCTAATTCTAATTATTTTCAATCCATTTTCATTTTGTATTTTCTTGCAAAATTTTCGAAATTCAGAAATGCATTGTTTTTATTTGCTAAAAACAAAACCCAAGTGAATCTCGAAAAATCATCTACTAATACAAATGCATATCTTTTTCCACCAAAACTTAATGTCTTACTAGGGCCAAATAAATTCATGTGGATGAGTTTAAGTGGTTTAGTAGTGGAAATACAATCTTTTGCCTTAAATGAGGTTTTAGATTGTTTTCTAAATTGACAAGCACCACATAGTTTGTCTTTTTGAAAATCTAATTTTGGTAGACCAACAACACTTTCATTTTTAGAAATTTTGGATAATTGACTCACACTAGCATGACCAAGCCGTCTATGCCAACGTCATTTATTATCATCTGTAGATGTAAGGCATAACCTAGATTCATAGGATACATTTATTTTATATACATTATTTTTCCTAAATCCGACAAATAATACTTTACTAGTAGTAGAATCAATTATGAGACATTCCTTTTTGTCAAAGATAACCTTATATCCTTTATCACATAATTGACAAATATTTAGGAGATTGTGTTTTAATCCATCTACAAGCAAGACTGTAACATCTATAAAATTCATTTTGTAATTATTTACATTTTGTGAATTTTATTCCTGGACAGGTGTTACTGTTCTGAGGCCCATTGTGTGGTTTTGTGCTTTTGGGCTTGGGTCTCGTGGGCTGGCTTCTATTTGCGTGTCCCTGAGCGTGGTTTGGCAATGTGCATTGTGGCACTGTGCTTGTGGGGCTCGCTTGTGTGTGGGTTGGTGGTTGAGGCTTGCAGTTGGCCTCGTTGGTGGTGGCTGGTGGTTGGTTGCTATGCGGTGTGTCGGTGGTTGCGATGTGTAGGTGGGCACGTTTTCAGCTACTCCAGGCTTAGGCTTTATAAGCTGCACCGTACTGCACTTCTCTTCGCCACCCGTTGCTTGCTCCTCCTTCCTTCTTCTTCCTTCCCTCTCCTCTTTGGCGGCGCGCTTTTTCTCCACCTTCCCCCACTCCTTCTCCTTCCCCTTCTTCCTTTTCCACTTGTCCCCTCACTTCCTCTGTTTCCCCTGTATCCCCTTCTCGCGCGCGCCGATAGAGAGAGAGAGGAAGAGATCGAGGGAGTGAAGCAGAGGGCTGTGGTTGCTCGTGGTGGTGCGCGGAGCTCGCATGGAGTGCCTTGTGGCCGTGGTTGCGCCGGAGTTCGCTGGAGTCGGTCGAGGATCGCCGGAAGCATTTCTCAGGTACACATCTCCACTCCTTGCAATAGAGAGCATGGAATTGGTAGAAAATACTAGGATTGCATGAAATCTAGGTAAATTTCCTTTCCTAGAATT
>JAMKQA010010843.1:0-19860 GCA_024699735.1 Posidonia australis
AAAAAAATAGGAAACTTGTCCAGGCACAATGCTTTTTCTCCTTCCATTTTTTATTTCATAAGGAACTTCCTCATCCCCAAACTTATGCAGAAGAAACAAGGTTGTTTCTCATACACATTGGCAAGGAAATCCACTTGCCACATTCGTCAATACTTTTAAAATCTGGTGAAGGCTCTGTGAAAATGCTCTTCCGTCAATCTCCCACATACCACACCACTAATCGTCCACTCTGATCTTGCTAATCATGTTAGTGTGACAACATTGATTTGCAACCACACATCTGTGGATCATTTTCTCCATTTCTCTCCTTTACCTCAAAGTCTCTTTCAATTAGTCTCACCATCCTCTCTGTAACAACCAAAGTCGCTACCTCCAAGATTATTAGCCTATACCAGTGAGAAAATCTACTATTGATCTACACCTGCAGCTAAAAATAAGAAAAAATCACACATGAGTGACCAATAAAAGTCATCTAGTACATAACCCATGTGAAAAAAAAAACCATGTAAAACCAAAAACGGAAAATGGGGTAAAACCACCACTTATTCTTTGCAAAAAACACCACCACTTATGAAAATCTCCAAAGCACAGGAGAATGCCAGAATTCTAAAAATCAGCACCTCAAAAACCTCAAGTAGCACCGACCAAAACTACAAGCCACACTAGCAAAAAACTACAAGGCCACACAAGCCAATACCACAAACCACACAAGCACAAAAACACAGTGAGTCACATTACTTGACGCCAAACAATCAACTCTGGCCCACAAACAACCACCAAAGTGCCACTACATGGTCACGGACATACCATCCGATGGAGAAACATGTCCATCCTAATGTCCTACCTCTCTACAGGACCCTCACAAAGTTAATCCTCCTCAAGAAAGCCGCTTACCCCTCTTTGGATAAGCTATTCTCTCTCAGGACACACCATAAGGTACGCCCTCTCGACGTCCTTACCTCAGTGCTTGGAGCATCCTGAGTCTCTCACACCTTCAAGTCCAGTCAGCACCTCAACCCATAAACTTTAAGCCTTAGCAAAGCCACAAAAAATCACTCGGATCTCAACCTAAATAAGCAGCTCGCGATCCTAAGGGAATCACCTAACCTTAAAGGCCAGTCGAGAACTTCAGTCTCCTAATCCCTTAAAATCAAAAAGCGTTTAGATCTCATCCTCAGTAAACAACTCACAACTCCAAAGGTATCACCGCATCCCTGGAAGGCCGATCAAGAGCTAAGGTCTCTTGATCCATGGAAAATCTTTTCTAAAATCTTTTCCATATTTTCTCAAAATCACTTTCAAAAACATTTTCAAGTCGTAAGATTATCCATCAAAACCAACAAAACATTTCAACATATTTAAAATACCTGAAATCAAACCAAAATCCACTACTAAACCCAAATCACGTTTGCGTTTAGGGTTCATGTCCAGAATTCACTAGTGTAAATCACATTTGACCCCCATATTCAAAGCAAAAAATAGAGCAAAAGACAGAAAACCCAAACAATCGCTTAATTTGCAAACTCCAACAAGTCACACCACACTCATCTAAAAATTTCACATAATATAATGAAACAAAGATATCGAAGTGCTTTACCATTTGGGACAAAAATAACAACGATTGGTGCACATAACTCAAGTTATCACAATTTAAAGAAAGCATGCTCAAATGGGTGAACAATAGCTATGGCATCCCAAAAATCACTATAAAATCTCTAAAACTTCCCAAAAATTATGAAAACTCTACCATGCAACATAATCATGCTAAAAAACACATATTCATCATTTTCATGTGTAATTGAGAGCTTAGAAAGGAGGTGTGGACCTCTCACGATGCACACAAAAACTCTCACCAAAACGATCAACCATCCAAAGCCAAAGTCGTTTCCTCTTTCTCCGACAGAGCACACACACGACCCCGAGACGACGCTCGAAGCTCAACCTCACCACAAGCCCACTGGCGACTACACAAGCTCAACCACAAATTCACAGCAACAACCTCATGTGCTCCCTCTCATTCTTTGTTATTGATAGAAGAAAGGAGGAAAAAAGAAGAAGAAGGAGGAGGAGGAGATGGGGAGGCTCTAGAGAGTTCGTCTCTCTCCCACAATGCTCAAAAAATAGCAAAAAGGCTGACAAGTGCGGAGGAAGCCACTAGCATTAAATAACCAAAGTTTTCGAGGTAGTTGGCATGCATGCATCGACCGGTAAACACATGCAAGCATGCCACCAACCTGCATCACGCAACCATTTACTATTCAAGTAGCACAACAAGGGGCACCAAAGCATAGCAACACCACACCACAAATGCAAAATAAATCCATAATTATATCTCAAATTACCTACCATGATCCACATAATGTCTCATCCTCAGAACAGTAAAACACAATATCATAGTCCAAGTTACAACGCCAAGAATCAAAATTACAACCCACTGAATTTATTGAAAAAACCCTTGTGCCACCAATTCGCACCAGGACTAGGCACAGGAACCTCGCACCTCCAATTGGAATAAATAAACTGGACAGTTACGAAGACACAAAAAAAATACAGGTGTTACACTCTCTACCTTTATGACAGGCATGTTCTAGTCGCATCCATGATGATTCAATATTAAACAAGAAAGCTAAGACAAAAGAGTTGTACAAATGAACACAAAGCTAAATGGTCGAAACAATGTTCTGCCCACCATCAAAGTCTCCATTGACAAGCAGTCTATTAATACTAGAGAGACAAGAAACCTTCCTGAAATTGCACCATGTGTACATCAGAATCTCGAATTCTCGATCGGCAGATCAATCAATTCTATCATTCTCTAATTTTGCTTGGAAATTCACTCACTCCTCGAGTAAAAGAATATCCAATGGAAATCTATACATTCTACAAACGACATCTAAACCTCCCATAACTATCCATGGAAAAATATCCTCCTAAAGATTCTCCAACTCCTTAAAGAATGCATTTCTTCCTTCCACATGAGGTGGACCATAAGTAACACTACATATCCACATCACATAATCCATTTCATGTTTGTATTTTAACTGTCAAATGATAACAAACTGTAACCCCTTCATCCGATAACAAACTATAACCCCTTCAGCCTTCATGTTCCAGCTAAGTGCCTCTACCGTTGTCACTCTTGGGGGAGTCAACCTCCATCTCTGCATCGCTCCTAGAAGAGGACATGTGTTCCAAGCTAGCTGCTTCATGTTTCTTTCAGAAAGTGATGATTCTTATAATTGTTCTAAAGAAAGATATTTTTTAGAACACACATTAAACAACATATCTGAGATCTCAATCACAATCCCCATATTGATCGAATTCTTGAGCAGAGAAGATGTGTCACTAATTATTCAAATATATTTAGAAACTCAGAAAAAAAAAACACAGGATCTCATTTATAATTTAATGAAGGCTTCAAGTAGAATGAAATTGAACATCAAGTAAAAACAGCAACCACAGAAGAAAAGAAACATCTTGCTGAGCACTATTTCATGATCAAGTACAGTAAGATCAGGATTGCTAGGTTTGGGGGATGGGGATTTAGGTACCAAATCCTCGTTGATGACGTAGCAGTCGAAGTCCTCATCCCATCCGTCGTAGAGGCCCTTCTCCTTGACTATGTCCCCGATGTTGATGTGGCGGAGCTGCGTCGCTTCCGCCAGTAGCGAGCAAGTCGTGGTTTTCCCCGTTCCTGGCGTCCCCGTCACCAGAAGATTGGGTCTCCTCCTCCTCCCTCCTTGGGGCTGCTGCGCCATCGCCAACACAACCCTAAACCCTAAAACCCTGACACACACACATAACCACCAATATTTTATAGCAGATATTTAACAACTAATGTTTGGACAGCAGTTTTTAATCTATGGTTCTAATGTTCTGAACTCAAATATTGATGTTAGAAACTATCGTACCCTAAAATAAAAAAATCACGGTAAAGTTGACAATTTTCGATAGAATTGTTGGATTATTCTGATTTTTGTGAATAAGGTCAACATTTATATGAAATTTATAGTATTTGATATAATTGTTGGATCAGTATTTTATATGAAATTATATAAAATCCTTACCAAATGAACCTTATGTCTATATCTACGTTTATCAACATCTAAACTTGTAAAGCGATTATGCTAGACTGACTTGGTCAGTAAAAGACATTGTCCGAATGAACCTAAATTGTAACGAGCCTCAAGTCACTATCATTCAATCTAGTTATACAATTTTATTTTTCTTTTTATCTTTTTATTACAATTAAAATTATGTTAATTATACAACTAGATCTAAGTACACTCAATAAAAATAAATCTAATAAACAACAGAAATAAAATGAAACTAAACACTCATTAAAATTCCTAATGTATAGCAGTGTGACTCCTCCTGCATACATTAACAACCAACAGTTCCTACTCCTACACCTACCAAAACAGAAATCAAAAGCACACGTGAGTGACCATTCAAAACAATCACCCAACACACACCCCACCGAACAACTCGACATCCCCCATCGAGGAAACAAGCGTAAATACGTCCAACGTAAACAAACACAAGCATCTCAACTAGATACTGCAATACTAAACCCAGGCAGTTTACTACTACCTAACAGGCAACAAAACCTCAAAACTATGTTTTTAAAACCATTCTTTTTTTCCTTTCAAAATCATATGTATGCTCTTTTGAAACCTTTTATGCAAACTTAATGTAACGTTCCGAACCCAGACACGCTACCAAAATCACAGTATCATAAGCAAAATTACACTAATTACAGCAAAATTAAAGAATTGTAACTAAGGCTCACCTTTAGGAAACAATGTGCGGCTAGAAGCTCCTACTCCGGTACCGGAACTCTACTGCACACGATCTGCACTTGAAAACCAAATAAAGCACGCGTAAGTGACATCTAAGTCACCCACTACGCGCTCCAAACACACAAGCCACAAAAATCCGACAAAAGCACAAAAAATACAACTTTTAATTTATAAAACTTGGTTTTCTGTTGAAAATCCAATTTTTTAACATTATTTCCTTTTTCCGTTGAAATTACTTGGAAATCTACTTCCAGAACTATGCTTTTCTCAAAATTCACTTTCCTTTCCTTTTTAAATCATTTGGGAATTCGTTTCCAAAACTATATTTTCCCAAAACTCATCTTTTCTTTCTTTTTTGTACTTTTCAAAACCTTTCTCATATTCTGAGAAATCCACATTTTCGACCAAATCCAGCCTAAAACATAATGCCTCTCGGCTCAAAACCAAAATTACAAACATTGACTGGTAACTGGTTAAAACACAATTCATATTCAATTCTAAGATTTTAAGATCATTCACAAGTCCAATCCTAGCTAAACCATTTTTCTTTCATTATCGCAAAATCTCATACTTTTCTTTTGATTTCCATTTTACTTATTGTTGTTACCTTGATCAGGGGTAACTAAGCACACAAGCAGTAGGTAAGGACACCATTTCCCCTACCTCTCTGCACTACCGTGGTAAAATTCCTCGTGCGAGATGACACCGCTCCGACCAACCGACCTTAATTTCTTTTTATAAATGTACGGGGATACATCTTTATCTGATGTCCCATCGGTGACGTGAACAACTAGGTTCAATAACCCAGGCTGAGCCTACACCGTCGGTGACCCAGACACCTAGGTCTCATATTCTTAGGTCCAGTCTACACCGTCACGAGCTCGGTAACCCGAACACCTAGGCCCATATACTCAGGCTCAGTCTACACCGTCTCAAACTCGACAACCACAGTCGTATAATTGGTTTCATTGGACTCTCATACTCCTATCACATTGTCGACACCAACCCCTGTGGTTTTCTCAACACATTATAAGTGCTTCGTTTTCAAAATTCTTTAAGTTTTTATTTTCAAAACCATTTTTGTTTCATTCCTTTTTGTTGCTGGAACTGACTTCAAGCAACACATGACCCTCTACTGAGGTCCCAACCTAAAGCATTTAAGATCATAAATTGGGACTCATTCCCAAAAACTACATATTTAATCACTTTTATTCATTTTTAAGGTCCAAAACCTAAAACCATTCCCAAATTTACTTATTTGGGTTCCATGTTCCTTCATGTCCTTTTCATGAAGAAAATACCATTAACACATGCTCATTGACCCTTTAAAACCATTAATTTCCATCATTTATGCCCATTTATTCATATGGGCCAGGAGATAAAAACGGCAGACCAAACTAAAATTCGATATACTGAAAATCACTGGTTTAGTATACTGAAACCTCCTGTTTCGGTTAACCAATGGGTTTCGGTCTACCAAAATCGGACACCTCTGTTCAAACTAACAGGGATTCGATATGTCGAATCTAGTTCAACATACCGAATCTCCCATGTTCTGTACACGGTTCCTGCCAACCACCCTTCGTTCGTTGGAAATGGGAGCCTTCGACGGACCCCTCAAATAAGCATCATAAAACACAAATAAATCATGGGATGTAGACCCTTGAGTCTACTTCAAAACCTCTCAAACCATTCATCAATCCATTAACTATGCGGTTTATACGAAATCACAAAGGGGTGAAGCTCATTAATGACTATTATAGCATGCATCCCTAAATATTATATAAACCTACAAATTTTCATCCTAACCGTATAATATCTACATATTCATGCTATTCAACACACTCCCATTAGTTCTACTATTGTTCTACAATTTTACATGCATTTATCTCCATTTTCATGTATTTAACATGTTAAACGAAAATTGTAGAAACAAGAAAGAAAGGGAGTCGCGTACCTGAAATGGCACTCCGATGACTTCCCCGAACTCTAGCGAACCTCTCCTCGCCTCGGCGGACCACGGCTCAGATCTCCTCCTCCCGCTCCAGCTCACGAACCCCTTTCTCTCTTCCTTCTTTTCCCTCACAACTTCCACCCATTGCTGCCTCCCTCCTCTTTATCTCCTCCTCCTCCCACATGGCGTCGACCACCTATCACGTCGAAAGAGACAGGGAGGCACGGGTTGGTGTCACTAGTGGCACGGGTTCGGATGAAGAAGAAGAAAGGGATGGAGATGGGGGAAAGGCTCGTGAGGGGGACGAAATAGGGAGAAAGAAAAGAAAGAAGAAAAGACAGGCACGCGAACCGAGGTGACTGTGCATTCTCAAATCGGACTCCACATTGGTCCCAAATCACAAACAGGTGTATAAGAAGCCAACCAAGCCCTCACAATCACAAGAAACAACAGATCATCCATTAATAAACCATTTATACAACATTACAATTAATTACATGGTTTACAATTAAAATGGATAATCAGGCCCAGATGTCACACTTAAAACAACTAACCCTACCAAATCAAGTCTAAAAACTACACAAGCTGATCCCACGCACCCTTCGTAGGGATTAGACAATCAATAGTGTCTAAACACTCTCTATAGCATCCAAAACACCCACAACAATCACAAAACATAAGCTACAAAAGCCTCTACCTTGCACATCACGATCCCTTCTGGACCCAAGCAACAACACTAAAGCTACAAGGCCACTACTCCCAAAACACAACGCTACACAAGCGCAACACTAACGACACATAGACGCAACACCACGATCTCCTCTAGACTAAAACTACTGAGTTACTGCTCCAAAACACCACGCCACACTAGTGCAGCACTACGACCTCCACTGGACCCAAAATCTCAAGCAAACAACGTGTCGTACTGCCTAACATCAAGTAGTCAACACTAGCCACAAGCAGTCCACCAAGGAGCAACGACGGCCTCTGCACTATCACGAACAACCACCCTATGGAAGAGTTTGTCTGTCCCGTAGTCCCGCCACTTGTACAACTCTTACAAGCTAACTCCACCTAAGAAAGCTGCTCACCCTACTTAGAGAAGTTGTCCTGTCACTCAAAACAAATTATAGGGTACGTCCAACGACATCCTCAACTTGGTTCCTGGGATAATAGAAACGTCACACCTCCACACCTGGACAGTACCCCAAACCACAACCACCAACTCAACATAACACACGGACCTCAACCTAGTCAATAGCTCACAACCCCAAGTGAATCATCCATCCTTGAAGGTTGACCAAAAGCCTCGGTCTCTTGATCCCACAAAAACCGCAAAACACTCAGGCCTCTCGCTAAGAAAACGACTCACGACTCTAGAAGCCAATTGAGAGCACCGGTCTCTTGGTCCCTAGAAATCTTTTTCCAAAAACATTTACATATCCATATGTTTCTCTTTCCAAAACTCTTTGGAACACCATTTTGAAAATCATTAAATATCCTTTCAGAATCTCACAAAACACCATGCCCATAATCGGAATCAAAACCAAAACCACAATCCAAAACATAGCCTTAACAGCTTCTCTGTCAAACTTAAAAACCACCCTTTGGAAGTGCTTGAGTTCTAGAGTATCGTGCTCGACCCACTACAATAATCCAAGCAAAATACCCAACAAAAGCATCATCTGGGTATCCAAATCACCTAGAAGACATCACATCAGAACAATCATAAGTAGAACTCTATGCTCTAATGTCTGGTGTAAGACGCCTACTAGTTCGTGTTCCTTGGGAGCACAACTAAATCAGAGTCAAATACAAGGCACAATACCATTGAATACTACATTCAATGCACTACACACAAAATCACACAAGCCCTAGACCTAGTGATGATATCATGATTCCTAAAGTCTATTTTAAATCATCTCAAGAAAAGCCTATCATCTCTAAATCCTATTATCTTTTATTATACCCATACCTCAGGTAGACTCTTACTAATTCATTTTAGGCAAATCCTACAATCATTCTAATGATTATCCTAATTATTTATGCCATTATATTATTATCCCAAGATTAATACATACATACATACATAGTATATATATATATATGTATAGTATACATTTAGATAGAAATCTAAATGTAGTTTGTTTCAATATGTATACATTTAGTATTATCCCGTTTTTCTTTATATTCTATTGCATCTTTTATGAATAATATTGTAATGCATGATACTGAGTAGCATATTTTAATCAATCCTTAACGTCTGGTATCAATGCACATATATAATATACTGAGTAGAAATCTGATACATAATTTAAACATCCCAAAAATCTTTATAATTGTTTTTTTTCTTTCAATTCATCTGGGAATTTGTCTGCAAATGATATAACCCTATTTATCGGGGATATTGTTCCCATATCAATTTTAAATCCTAAGAATTGAATTGATGTTTGGAACATCTTGATTTTCTTTGCAGATACTACCAAGCCATTATGTTTAACAACAGAAAGAAATATCCTCAGATGTTTCCAATGTTCGTCAATATTATGGGGAAAAATCAGAATATTATCAATATAGACAATACTGAATGATGTATAAGGATTAAAAATCTTGTTCATTATTTTTTGAAACTCTGAGGATGCATTTTTCAACCTGAAAGGCATAACATTCCATTCAAAGTGACTAAAGGGAACTGTAAAAGCTATTTTATATCTATCTTCTTCTTGTATCTGTATTTGCCAAAAGCCTGATTTCATATCAAATTTGGAAAATATCTTGGCTCCTTGTGTTCTTTTAACCAAGTCTTGTTTATTTGGGATAGGATATTTATTCCATTGTAGAACCTTATTAAGAGGTTTATAATTAATTACTAGCCTAGGCACTCCTCTTTCTAATTCTGCTGCATTTTCTACATAGAATGTCGCACAATTCCATGGAGATGAGCTAAGTCTAATAAGACCTTTGTTTTGTAAGTCTCTAATTTCATTTTTACATATTTCTAGGAGTCGTTAATTCATCTGTATGAGTCGTGACTTGGTAGGAATTTTCTCTTCCCTAAAATCCTTAATATATGGTAATTTTACCATTTGTCTTTTCCTATGCCAAAAAGCTATAAGAAAAGTAGAGCAAACTTCTTTTTCTATTTTCTCTTGGAATTCTTTTATTTTTTTTCTTGAAATTCTTTTCTATTTATTTTATTTGAAATTTTTAACGTTTTTATTTCTTCTGATATTTCATTGATAATTTTCTTTAATATTCTATTGCTTTTTTAAGCTCTTGCAAGAAAGAGATTTTTGGTTGGTGACTAAAATAAAATGAAACCTTTTTCTTATTAATTGTAGAATGTATTCCATTATCGTTAAACAAAAAGGGTTTTAATATATTAAGAAAAGGTGCTCTCAATATTATTCCTTGGTTCAAATCTTTAACAAGAACAAAAGATGTTTTAATACATGTTCCTTTTATACATACATGAGCTTCAGGAATTTTGTATTTTATTTGTAATTTTCCTCCATTGGCTGTATTAATCTTGTGAGTGGTTTTTTCAAAATACCTTGATGGAATTATTCCTTCTCTAATACAGTTTACGTCTGCTCCTGAGTCTAAGAGTGCAGTGTGTTGTACAGTATAGTTTTTTATTTTTAATAAAACTTTGCTTAACCATTTTTGCTTAATATACCTTTCTATTGAATTAATGAATTCTTCCCCTTCTTCTCTTTCTTGAGGTTCAGAGGTTTCTCCTAGTTCAAAGTTTTCTTCTAAAACAGATTCATCTTTTAATTCTAATATCTTTATTCTTTGTTTTAGTTGTTGTATTTCTCTTTTTATTTCATTTTGTTCTCTTTTAAGTTCGTCAATAGTACAGGGATTTTCTATAGTTTCCCTAGTTTGGGTCTTTCTAGGATTTGTCAGATTTCTATAAAGACCTAGCTATGGATAGAAAAATTTTATCTGATAGATTAAAAAAGAATCCATCTGAATGGTCACCCCGTCATACTGAAACAGTTAAAAAGATAAAAGACAAAGTTAAATTTCATCCATGTCTAAATATTGTAGACATAAATACTTTTAAAATAGTAGAATCTGATGCTTCAAACAAAGACTATGGGGGAATACTAAAGCAAAAGGTTACTGATAAAGAACTATTAGTCAGATATACATCGAGAGCATGGAATGCAACTCAGGAAAATTACTCTACAATTAAAAGGGAAATGTTAGCAATTGTTCTTGTTATAACTAAATTTCAGGAAGATTTGTTAAATCAAAAATTCCTCTAAAGAATTGATTGCAAATCCGCAAAATATGTTTTAGAAAAGAATGTTAAGAGTCAAGTATCTAAACAAATTTTTGCTAGATGGCAAGCTATACTCTCTGTTTTTGACTTTGACATAGAATTTCTAAAAGGGGAAAATAATCATTTACCTGATTTCTTATCCCGAGAATTCTTGCAGGGAAATGACTCCTAATACAAGGGGAAGACTGCAAAAAGAAAAGGAAATAAAAACTGAGAAACAGGGTAATATTCCTCTATTAAAAATGGAAGCTCATGATGATGAAAAGGAAAAAATGATTATTGATCAGCAAGAAAAAGGTCCTTATGTGGAAAAAACCGTAATCCATACTATAATCCTTCAAGCAAAGCACCTTGATACGAATCCCTATGATGTGGCGATAAAATACTTGCTAGAAAGGTACAATTATATTTCTACTATGATAGGTAAAACCCTACGATATTATGAGAAAATTCTTCCTGAAACTGGCAATGCTTAAATACAATACAATTACAGAGGAGGAAGATCAAGAGAAAAATTCGTCTTCTCTAAAATTACTATTGAAAAAGTGATGTTCCTTGAAGAATGGGATAATACACAAAATCCCAATCATTTCAAAAAAAAATATGATCCTAATTCAACAGGACCAAAATACTATAATTACTGGGATTACCAGGATGCTTGGGAAAAGGTTCTTCTTATACAAAACAGCCAAATGAAGCATTCATGGTTTATCAGGTTCAATTATCAAAGTGATAAACCAAATTGATTCTATCTATTATTTTGGAAAAAATTTAGCCCAATCAAAGAAATTCTTCCAATGCAACTCAAGAAGGCTGTACAATCTGACTTAGATTTATATAATCTATTCATCAAATATGGTGTCCCATGGATCCTTAGGTGGGACTGGATTATATCCATCTTTACTGTCCTAAAATACTATCTGGATAGAAAAATATATGTTAAATGGTGAGATAAATATAATCTCACTTATGTTCAACAAAAAAGGCCAATGCCATTCTTAACAAGGCCAGCTAAGCCTTTAATAACTTCTGTGGAAAGGTTTAGTCAGTTAAATCAAGAACTGACACAAAAATTTTAAACAAGTCATTCCAATGCTTCGGAAGCCCAATTAAAACTTATGGTCTTCGAAGAACTTAATAAAATCATGACACCAGTTAAAACGTAACAATCCTCCTCACATCACTCTGATCTCTATGCTAATGAAGATATTTGCCATTCTTAACAAGGCCAACTAAGCCTTTAATAACTTCTGCGGAAAGGTTTAGTTAGTTAAATCAAGAACTGACACAAAAATTTCAAACAAGTCATCCCAGTGCTTCGGAAGCCCAATTAAAACTTATGGTCTTCGAAGAACTTAATAAAATCATGACACCAGTTAAAACGGAACAATCCTCCTCACATCACTCTGATCTCTATGCTAATGAAGATATTTGCTATGATATTGAGGACTATCCTTTCGATGATGAGGCACTACACAACATGGACACATAATTTGGCTTTTTGCACCATGTAATGGGCTGCCAACCGCACTGACGGAAAAATGAACGAATATTCTCTTTAAACAAAAGAGAAATAAGAAAGTGACATAAAGTAAAGATAATGGAGCATCGAGATAACATAAAGTGAAGATAATGGAACATCGTTCAAAAAGAAATGACATAAAGTGGAGATAATGGAGCATCCATGAAATGCTTTCTTGATTCCCAAATCCACCATGTGGATTACGAATCATGAAACTTTTATCGTTTTTCTAGCCACAACCTCTATATAAGAATGTATTGTGTATGTTGGAGGGGATCGGTGTTTGAGTTGTGTGAGCGATCCCTCTTGTGTGCTTCTAAGTTTGCAAGGAGTACTTGGAGTGTGGTGTGCAACTTGTAAACAAGTTCTGTAAGTGTGTTCTTATTATAAATAAAATTCTGTTCAAAAATTGCTTTATGATTTGCATCTTTTATGAATAATATTGTAATGCATGATATTGAGTAGCATATTTTAATCGATCCTTAACGTCTGGTATCAGAGCCAAGTTTGCTTCTTAGGATATTTAGATTTCTATCTAAATATATACTATACATATATATACATAGTGTGTGTGTGTGTGTGTGTATATATATATGTGTATGTATGTATGTATGTATACATACATACATACATACATATGTGTGTGTGCGTGTGCGTATACACATATACATACATACATATATACATACACACACACACACACACGTATATATATATATACAACGCATCAAGTATCTAAGTATCAGGGTCCAGATCTGGTTTGGCATATCGAACACAATCAGTCGACTGAACCAGGACTTAAGGGATTAATTCGACAGACCGAAAAGGAGACTGTTGACTAAAATCTCCTGATCTAACATGTCAAATACGACCAATCGACCAGACTAAGTGCAACGTCAATGCTCAAGGCCTAAAACAGCAGATCGAATAAATTCGATCGACCAAAACAAGGGTCAAGGGGACATTCTAGAAGTCCAAAATGGCATACCTAAATAATTCGACATACCGAACCAAACGATCCCAGTGCACCCAAAAACGAGACCCAAAGTCCCAACCCTGCAAACAAATCACCAAACCACACATGCAATATATCAAAATGAAGATCTCGAGATAAGAAACACAGAGATCCATTAGATAGATCTCAAGAAATCAACAAAAAATACAAAGGAGTATTATTCACTCCATACAATAAATACGACCATAAATGGTCAAAAAATGTACAATAAATTCAATAAAAATTACTATAATCACGAGCACACTACCATACACCTATGATCAAAAATTGGAATCAAAACGAAACCTATGAGGTGTATACCTAACATCGAATATGTGGCGGCACGAGATGAACGACGCACCCCCTCCTCCGGTCACGAGCTCCTCCTCCCCTACGCAACAACGACAGCAAACTCCTCCTTTGGCCATCTCCCACTCTCTCCCTCTCAGCCCTCTCTCGTCTCTCTCTCTCATTCTCCCTCTCTCATTCCCCTTTTCTATGCTATGAAGAAGAAGGAGAACAAGAAAAATAAAAGGAAGGTGTGAGGCCTAGGAAAGAGAAAGAAAGAAGAAAGAAAAAGAAGGAAAGAAGGAAATGAAAGAAAGAAAGGAAGGAAGCTACAATACGAGACCAAACTATGCGACCTTTCATCTCCATGTGACCCGTGTAAACCGAGATCTGCCACCAGAATACGCTAAAGAACTACCACAGATTCGAGCAACTCTCAAAACTTCCATGATAGTTTGCACAACACCACAACCCACAACACTAGAAATGCCATAAAATCCACTAATCTAGAAGTAAAACGCTGTGAAAGCTGCATTTCCCATTAAATGTAGAGGACTCAGCTTCTAACGATCTAGAACTCTATTAAAAATATTTAGCTAAAACACCACTTCTAAAACTTAGTCGTTACAAAATCAGACTAGGTCAACCCATTTAGTTATATGGGTCAGGAAGTGCTAGGTCAAATTTAATAATCCTTCGACCCAACACGGTCCATGGCCTACCAATGGACCAGGTCGTATGCCTAATAGGCAGGTCGATCCATTTTGCTAGTTCATTTAAAAAAAAAATTAAAAAGTATTTATTATTCAATACTTAAATATTTGGTTTATATATATATATATAATTAAAAAATACATAAAATATTCAATATTTTACATTTTTATTTTTTTTACTTTACATCAATATAAATTAATCATAAGTTGAGTCTGTTCCTGTTGAAGTTGATGTAGTTATAGATATCTTATTTTGGCACTCCTTTATTTTTATTAAGTCTCATTATACCATAACATGTTCCATTAATCTTTAGAAGTCTTTTACTCGGTCCAAATACTCTTCATAGGCCTATTTGTAAATCCAAAGTGTTGAATGTAGCAAATCCAGTGTTCAATGTTATACACTATATTAGCAGCGCTCTACATTGAACGTTAGGATTTATGCGTTTAACGTTTCCAAGTTTGTTCCCTTCCATTTCAGTTAAAACTTTCCATTTTCAGATTTAAAATAAATCTTTTATACTTTCAAATAAGTCTTCATACCTTATTTAGAGGTCTTTATTGACAAATTTAATGAATTGTTTGGCTACTGTGACCGTGCACCCGCTCGAAGAGGTAAGGAGGTCATAGCCATGCCGAGATGGCGAAGGCGCAAGATGGGACGAGAAAGGAAGGAAAATAAAGTCGCCACCTAGTCTTTTAAGGGAAAGATGAGGAAAACCATAAACGAATCACTAAAAGTGAATGAAAGAGACGCAAACATGAAGGTCAGATGTCTACTAATCAGAAGATGGGTAAGGATTCCTATTATGCACGGGAAAAGTGTTAGGCACCCCCGTACACCCGAGAAACTCGATCTTTCTAGTCTAATTCGCTTGTTAGAGGCTGAATGAGTGTTTGCTATGCCTAGATTGTGTTCTAATCATGATGATGTGAGTGCCAAGACAATACTGGATGGATGTGAAGAACGATGTGCAAAAATTACGGAGAAATCCACATGAATTGACAAAATCGCAAAAAATCACATGAAATGACGATACTTTTGTAAAGAACGCCTTCGAAAACCATGTTGATGTCAAAAGGATAAAAAGTCGAGTCAACTCGTGTTCTCGGAATCTTGGAAAAAGTCGTGAAAATCAAAAAGAAGAAAAAATAACATGTGATGGGGTCAAATGTCTACCCTCAGGCCTGCTACTGTACGCCCTCGGGCGAGGAAATCCAAATCAAATCCCAAAAATTCGAAAACATGGAATAAAGATAGTCAAATTGAATATCATGGAAAAAGTCGTGAAAATCAAAAAGGGGGAAAAATAATCCGTGATGGGGTTAAATGTTGGCCCTCAGGCCTGTTACTGTACGCCCTTGGGCAATGAAATTCAAATCAAATCAGGAAAATGTGAAATAAAAATAGTTAAAGCGAATATCAAAGAAGGAACTTGAAAACAGACAGGAGAAAAAAAACCACGGAAGAATGCATGAAATGCAGACTTATCCAAAAAGGAGGGACTAAAGTGCAAATACAGCGAGAACTGTGTAAAATGCATGGAAATGTACCTGAATGGGTAAAAGACACTCAGGAATGTTGTAGACAAAGGTTATGCATGACTTGGTGCAATAACAGACACACATGTGCATGAATTGATGGCATAGGGGCAATTTGGTCGTTTCAGTGGTCAAATATGATGAATGCATGCATGATGACAATGCATGGTCTAAGGAATGCCAAAAATGTATGAAAAAATGTCAGGAAAGAAGAAAACATGCAAAAGAAAAGGTCATGAAATAATAAAACAATGTAAAAACAATAAAGGATAAGTATAGGGACTAAAACGCAAAATTCACAAAAGGGATGAAAATCTGGTTTAAAAGCCATTCAGAAACTTCAATCCTAGTGTACAGATGATGGATCAAAGGAAAATATGACACTGCGATATGAGAATTGTACTCAGATAATTCCCTGAAAACTCAAGGTCTATTTTGCAAAATTCACAGAAAGGAAAAGTTAATGGTTAAAAAAAAAGTGTTTAAAAAGTCTTGTCTGGATGCAATGATGTAAAATTTAATGAGAGTGTGGCTATATGATGTAACATGAGTGAAAATTATATTTTTTTGTAATTTCTTGAAAACCTAGGGTCTATTGTGCAAAATTCCCACGTAGGGTGCAAATCTGACAAAAATATGTAATCAGATGTTCATTTACATTGAAAACAGAGTTTTTGATGGAAACTTTATTCATGAGGTGATTTTACATGTACATGTGATCAATAAATGTAAAACATATGAAAATGTGATTTTAAAATACAATAAAAACTATTCATTAATGATTTTAAAAACTTCAGGGACCCAGATGTAAATTTTTCTGTTCAGAAACATTATTGATTAAGTTCAGGGACTGATTTGCAAAATTTCAAGACCAAAATGTGATAAAAATCAAGTTTTTTACATTCTCAGTGTAATTATGGATATTTATAAGGTTTAAAATGTAAATTGTACAAAAGAATGTCTTTTCAAAACTCTAGGGGGCAAAATGCAAAAGTTCAGGACTTAAATGCAATGAAAACATGATTTCAGGAGTAGAAGTGTGATAAAACATGCATGAATATGACTGAAATGTGATTAAAGTTTTAATAGGGTAAAATATGTAATACTCACAAAGTGAATTTTAAAATATGCAAAATCAGGGGCATTAAATAAATTTTCAGGACTAAATTGCGATGAAAACATGTATACAGGGGTCTAATTACGAAGCAATAAGAATATATGTGACTAAAAATTAAATTACCATTTAAACAGGGAAAATATGCAACATTTACACAAATAATAAACAAATGAAACTTATTTAAATTTCCAAGGACTTGAACATAAAACCACAGGACCTAAGTGTAATAAAAAAAGACTTAAAAGTAATAAAAAAGGACATGGATGTAAGAAAGGACCTAAAGGTAATGAAAATGGACCTGAATGCAATAAAAAAGGACTTGAAAGTAATCTAAGGACCTAAAAGTAATTAAAATGAGGACCTAAATGTAATTATTAGAAACTTAAAATAAAATAATAAAAAAACCAATATCTCTTCTGTTCGAAGATCGTCGGCGCATCGTCGGCGACCCCCTCGCCGGCGCAACTCCGGCAAGCTCCCGCCGGCGACGCAGTGGCTGGAAGGCGTCGGCGGTGGTCGAAGAAGCAAGGGGACGCCACGGTGAGCTCCCCTGTAGCTGTGGACTGGATTGGGGAGGCTCGAGAGGCACCCCGTACCTCGAGCTCCGGCGTGCAGCGACCGTCGTCGGAGATGACAAAGGCGGAAGCTCCTAGCGGCGGCTTCGTGGCTGGGACGTTGCGGCGAGCACTAGGGAACCTTCGGCGAGGCACGGCGGGGTTGTGGAGCATCGCGGATGAGGCTGGAATGGCGTGGGGCGCTCCCCCCGTCACGAGCTCCGGCGAGGCGTCCCGTCGACGTCGCGGGAAAGGCTGCAGCGACGGAGGAGCGTGGGAAATGGTTGGGGAGCTCCGGGGGCCCGCAGCGGTTCTCCTAGAGGTTGCGGGAGGGGCTGGAATGGCTCGGGGGCTTTGCCCATCTCCGGCTCCGACGAGGCACAGCGGCGACGACGATGGTCGACAAGGATGCCCGAGAGGCTCCTCCAGTGCTGAGGGTGACGAAGGGGGAAGGAAGAGGAGGAGAGTAGTAGGCAAGACCTGGGGGCCTTGCCACAGACCTAGGAGGCCTGAGGCCTCGTCGGTGGTGGTGAACCCACCACCGGAGGTAGGGGGAGGCGGCGTAGTGCAAGGGTCTCCAGCAATGCTGAGCCCTGGTGGCTATAAGCGGCTGGTCGGAGCTAAAGGACAACGGTTTAAAGCCAGAAAAAAAAGGAAAAGGAAAAGGAAAAGGAAGGGAATTACCTATGTGAGGCGCCTGTCCTCTCCGACGAGCAGCGGCGGCACTCCGGCAAGATGCTCTGGTTGCGTTTCAGAGGGGTCTCTGGGGCTGCAAGTGGGCTGGAGGAGGGCTCTGAAGGTGGGGAGATTTGGGTGGTCTGGGGCTCAAGATGGGGTGCTCTCTCTCAGGATCTCTGTCTCCAGTGATCTCTGTTTTGGTTTCTCCTCTCTGCTCTCTTCTCTCTTCGTTCAGTTTTTTGTTTTTCTGAGTTGGTGGTTCCTCAAGGTTTTTAAGGGAGGTGAAAGGCACGATGGGATCGTGGGTGGTGGTTGCAATTGGTCAGAACGTGAGAAGGAAGGAGTGGAAGGGGTGATGGTTGCAGTTGGGGAAGGGGACTATTCCCTTATTTTTTGCTCTCTCTCAGGATCTCTGTCTCCAGCGATCTCTGTTTTGGTTTCTCCACTCTGCTCTCTTCTCCAATTTTTTGTTTTTCTCAGTTGGTGGATCCTCAAAGTTTTTAAGGGAGGTGAAAGGCGCGATGGGATCGTGGGTGGTGGTTGCAATTGGTCAGAACGTGAGAAGGAAGGAGTGGGAGGGGTGATGGTTGCAGTTGGGGAAGGAGACTATTCCCTTATTTTTTGCGTTTCCTAAGCTTTTAATTGAGGTAAGGATGAAATGATGTTGGGCTAAACGGGCCTTGCTTTTTGGCCTTTTGTTTTTTTTGTTTTTGGTTTTGCTTTTGGGTTTAGGTTTTTAGGGTTTTGAGTTTTTTGGATTTTAGGTTTTGATTTTTTTGGTTTTAAATTCTGATTTTGTTTATGATTTCAATTTTGTTTTTTTAGGTTTTTAATTAGGTTTATGATTTTTATTTTATGTTTTAGGTTTTAATTACTTGGTTTTAGATTCTTTTTTTTTTTTTAGGATTATTGTTTTTTCCCCATTTAGGGCTTTTGTATTTTAGGGTTTAAAGAGTTTAGTTATTTTAGGGTTCTTGTGATTTAATTAATTTAGGGTTTTTGTTAATTAATTAGGATTTTCAAGATTTTAATTATTTTAGGGTTTTTAGGGTTTTTGGATTTTAATTAAATTTTTAGTTTAAATTAGGGTGTTTGGGTTTTAATTATGGGTTTTTTAGTTTTACTTGGAATTTTGAGTTTTAATTTAGGGTTTTTAGATTTTAATCATGATTTTTAGTTTAATTAGGGTTTTTTGGGTTTTAATTTAGGTTTTCTTTGAAATTAAATGGATTAAAGTGGTTTGAAAATGGATTTCACCTTGTTTTGACTTTAATTAGGGTTCTCACTTGATTAATTAGGATTTAAAGTGGATTTTGCTTGATTTTGATTTTAATTAGGGTTCTCACTTGATTAATTAGGATTTTAAGTGGATGTTGCTTGATTTTGATTTTAATTAGGGTTT
>JAMKQA010010845.1:0-11647 GCA_024699735.1 Posidonia australis
GTTTTGCTCGTGAAGAGAAAAATAAAGAGCTTTTCCGGCATACCGTGGTCAAAACGGTATACCATTCAACTAGCTGTTTACGACCGTTTTCTAGTCGTTAGACACAGAACGAGGCGCTCCTACGGCTATAAATAGGACCCCGTACCGGCATTGGAAAAGCATCCATTGAGCAACATCGAGCTACCATTGAGAAAAAGTTGTAATAGTGTGCACTGCTTTCATTTTCGTTCTCCTCACGAGATTCTGTTGTATAATTTCGGTTGTTATCATTCTCTGTGAGCGGGATAGATCTTAAACTCTGTGTATGCATCAAAGCAAGGGCTCTAGCTTCTCGGGGATTGAGAAGTGGGAAGAGCAAGTAAGCGTTGGTGGGTAGCCAACAGGTAAGTTTGCTGTCTTATTTTTTAATAAGGGAAAAACTTCAAGAGGGTCTTGAGGAGTGGACTAGGCGGGGTTGCCGAACCACTATAAATTGCTTGTCTATATCAATTGCTCTCATTCTCTTCTTGTATGTTATATAAATTGCATAAGTAGTTAAGCTTTATTATATCTGTTAAATAATCTCCTTGTATGTTATTTCCATTAATCTGTAAAAAGTAGTCAAAGTAATTAAAAAGTGTTAATTCTCTATTCACCCCCCTCTAGAGGAGCATTTCGATCCTACACGTTCGTGACCATGCCCGGGAGCTCCGCCGCATCACCACGAACGTCCTTAAGTTGGCCCGACGTCGCTCCAGCCACCGGACGACCGCTGTTGTCGCCGTTGCACCCATCATCGGAGCATGAGGTGGTGAGAGTCCTTCAGGCCACCCCAGCCTCCAATGACCCCTCTGGAGCACCCACCGTACCGCCGTGAAGCTTCCCCGCACGCCACCGCACCATCCCAGGGGCAGCCATGCCGTCAGCTCTCTCCACCGTCATCTTCTCCGGCGACGATCGCCGCTCGCCGGAGCCTGAGGTGGGGGAGGCCTCTCAGGCCTCCCCAGTCCAGCCCACAGCCACGGGGGAACTCGTCGTGGCGTCCCCTTGCTTCCCCGACCACCGCTGATGGCTTCCCGACGCTGTGCCGCCGTCGGGAGCTCGTCGGAGTTGGCGCCGGCGATGCACCGACGATCTTCGAATAGGAGGGATTTGGATTTTTATTATTATTTTATTTTAAGTTTTTAATAATGCGGAAAACATGTATGCACCGTGCCTAATGGACAAATGAATGCGGGCCAGAGAAAGGATGAGGATTCTGGTTACGCATGGGGAAGGGGTTAGGCACCCCCATGCGCCCGAGAAACTCGGTCTTTCTACGTTTCTACTTGCCAATGGTTTAATGGGTGTTTGCTTGCCTATTCTGAATGCTCATGCTAAAGATGATTGAAATACATGCCAAATCGAAGAGAAGAAATAAATAAAAGGGAAAAAGTTATTCCGAGGGTCAAATGTAGGCATTGAAAATGCTGCTTTACTGTACGCCCTTGGGCGACGAGGAAAATCGTGAAAGTCGAGAAATTCTCGGAAAGCGTCTCGTAAATCAGTGAAAATTTGGATAAATCTGAAAAATCAAATTGGGGAAAATAATCCTCGTTTTGGGACAATGTCGACTTTGTTAAGCCTTTTACTGTACGCCCTCGAGCAATGGAAAGCCAAATCAAGTCAAGAAAACGTGGAAAACAGGGGGAATCTGGGAAACGATGAGAAAACCAAGCTTGATGCAAGCTAGAAATGCGTGCGCAATGTAAGGAAGAAAATGCGACAAAACTTGAATGAAAAGATGCGGCAAAATATGCAAAATGCCAGTGAGAGTGTAATGATGAGAATTCTAAGGGTTTTTGTGCAAAAACCTAAATTCTGAATGAAAACAGAAATTTTGAAGCCAAATCACCAAAACTACTTTAAAAAACACTTTTCATGCAATTCTGGAGAAATCTGGGGTCAGGTGTGCAAAACTATGCATTCCTAGTCAAATTGAAGGTTCTAGGGGTTAAAATGCTAATATGCCACTAAAACATGCATTTAATGCAATTCAGTGAAAATTCTGGGTAAAATATGCAAGAAAAGGATCCATGAAAGTTTCAGATGTAATTCAAAAAGTTTACCCTAGAAAATAAGCATTCAGAGTAATTTCAGAAAAGTTTAGGGGTTAAAATGCAATTTAACCAGGGAAAAATGCATTCAAAAGAGTTCCTGAAAAAATCAACGGTTTGAGTGCAATTCTGACAGAGAAATATGCATTTTATGTTATATTGATGAAGATCAGGAGTTTAAATGCAATTTAACCAGAGAATTATTCATTCAGAAGAGTTTTAGAAAAGGGTTCTTTATGCAAAAATATTGGACTCGAATGCATGAAAAGAAGCTATGGGGAGTTATTATTAAACTTTAAAGCCTGGAAAACATTATTATGAAACATGAAGGGGCACATTATAATATTTCAGTTAAAACTTTATTCAAACGATTTTTAAAAAATGAACAAGGACCTAAATGCAAGAGAAGGACCTATTTGTAATACAAAAAGGATCTAAATGTAACAAATGGAAGTTACAGAAGTTTATTAAAAGAAAAATATTTTTAATTTTTAAAAGAAAAGAGAGAGACAGCCACCGTCGATGACCGCCGGAGGAGTTGCAGGAGGCTTTCCATAGTCTGATCTAAGATCAGACCCCATGGAAAGCAAGAAGAGGAAGAAATGGGATGATCCAACGGCTTGGATCAAGAATTTAACGGCGGGAATGGGCCTCCCACCTCCCTCGCCGTCGAGGCACTCCGACGATGGTCAACGGAGATGGAGGAAGCTCCAGAGGCTGCGGCGCGGCGATCCAGAGGTCCAGGAGGCTTGGAGGAGTGTTGAGGGTCATTTCTTCTCCTTCAAGGGCTCAAATGATGGATGATGGCACGAAGTGGGCTCCGACTGCCGTCAACGTTGTCTTCTCCGGCGAGCTAGGTCGTGGGTGTGTTCCAAGGCTCGTGGCTCAGCTCCGGGGGCCCTGGCGTGCTTGGGGCGCGCCGTGGAGGCTTTTTGGAGGCTTGGAGTGGCATGGCGGGGCTGGAGGCTCACGCCTCTCCTATGACTCCGGTCCTCTTCCCCGGCGACAACGTCCTGGAGCGATTTTGGCGAGCTTCTGGTGGAGGCCTCCGCATCAATCGGAACGGAAATTGGAAGGGTGGAGAGGCAAGAGTGAGGCCAGGAGATGTAGACCTAGGATTCTAGGACCAGGGACAAGCCCTGGATCAGTACCCCCACCTAAATTGTCAGAAAACGGCGACGGCGAGGCCTGAGGATCGATTCCGACCAGAAAAGGCCTATGGTTTGATTGGAATCGATTCAGGAAGACTGAGGATGCTCTAGGAATCCAAATTCGAAGCTAAACGAGGCTGAAGGAGGGCGTACCTGGCCTGGCAGCGCGTGTTGCCTCTGCTGCTCACCGGAAGTGGCCTGAACACACGCTTCTCACCTCCGTGAGCTCCTCTCTCTCTGGCATTCTATCTCGCTTCTCTCTCGCTCTGAATTCTCTGTTTCTCTCCCCATTCTCTCCTCCTTTTATAGGCAGAACTCTAGCGACCCACTGTAACAACCCACCACCACGTAACAGAAACCTAACAACCAGCTCACCAGTAAACTCCTTAACAAACTAACTACTCCTAACAACCTAACGACCCCTAACCAACTGTTGTCCCCCCTGCACCCTCCATGCTGTCCACCCATGCGCCGACAGTGATCAACGACTGCTATGCTAACGGTGAGGCATCCGGTGGCTAGGGAAGACTCGAGCTTGGGAAGTGTCGTGGCTGGGCAATGGGCTGGAAGATGGATGGGTGTCTGGATGTGATGAAAACAGTGAAGAAAGATGTGTGGTTGGATGTTGGGTTCGTGTGGTTTTGGTTAAAAGCCAAGAGAGAGGGAAGTGGTTGTTGCCAGAAGGAATGTGAGTGGTGAAGGCGTTTGAAGAAGAAGAAGAAATGGGATGAGGTGTTGGGCTCTCATAGGCCCAAATGGACTTGATGGCCCTTAGTGGATTAAAAGGACTTAATGGGCCTTGGGTGAGCTTATTAGGCCTTCATGGGCTTAATGGGCCTAAGTGGGCTTTCATGGGCTTAATGGCCTAAGTGGGCCTAATGGGCCTTCATAGGCCTAAATGGATGTTCTTTGGCTTTGGTATCATTTATGATTAAAGGCCCAGCTACCACAATTCCAGCCTGCAGACCTACAAAATGGGGTGTCTTCAGACAAAAAGGGGGAGAAATATAATATAATATAGTATATATGAATATATCATTATGTTTAAAAAATTTATTAAAAAATTCATAAAGGAAGCTTAGTTTAAGGGGGAGGTTATTAAAAATTCTTATCCTGAATGATTGGAACTCATATTTGATATTTTGATTTTGTCATCATCAAAAAGGAGGAGATTGTTAGAAATATATTTTGTTTTGATGATTATACTTGGACTAATGATTTTTTTGTATATTTTCATGAAAGAGAAATAAGGTTGAAGAATTGTAATTACTTGAGTCATGTAAACCTTATGAAATATGTTGTAAATAAATATGTAAAGATATATTTAGCAAATTGGTTGAAAAATAAATAAAGAATCATTTCGACATACCCAACCAAATCGGTATACCAAATCAGGAAGAAACGACACAAGCATCAGCATTCCGAATCAAAGATGAAGAATAAAAAACGACATACCGAAGGTACATCGGCATACCGAAGTAGGAAAAATCGGTACAAGAAACGGAATTCCGAAAATTTTTGTGGAGATAAAGTTGAAGATAAAATAGCATATCGTACTAAAATGGTATACCGTATCAGGAGAATTCGGTATACCGAAATAATTCGAGCATACTGAATTACCCGAGAGTTATAGTTTGAAGACATAAATAGCATTCCGGAAGTTAAAACAGCATATCGATAGACTAGCCGTTTATAACCGTTTTTATAGTCGTTAGACACATCTTTTGGTGGTCCTTTAGCTATAAATAGGACCCCTACAAGCCATGATAGCACAAACATTACATCAACATACTTGTAACTCTTGGTTATTGTGCTCAACGTTGTCATACATTCTCTTCACAAGCCCGGTGTTGCAATCTTTATTTGAAAGCGCTCTGTGAAAGGGAAGTCATCTGTTGTAAAGCTGCAAGAAAAGGCTCTAGCTTCTCGGGGTACGAAAAATGGAAGGAGCAAGGATTGGGTTGGTAGGATAGCCAACATAAGTAAGTGTTTTATTACTTAAATATAAGGAAAAATCTCAAGAGGGTCTTGAGGAGTCGACTAGGCCGGGGTTTTGGCCGAACCACTATAAATTACATGTGTATTCAGTTTCTCTAGGGGTGTAAACGAAGCGGATACGAAGCGAATCTATCAATATTCAAATTCGAATTCGAAAATTTTCATCTACATCCGAATTCGTATCCGTATCCGAACGAATGTTAAATTTAATATCCGTATCCAAATTTATCGAATGCATTCGAATTCGAATATTATCCGAATTCGACCAAAAAACCTAAATACGAATATATCCGTATCTGAAATATCCGAAAAATCCGAAATATAAAAATAACAACATATACAAACACAATCCAATCTATTACTAAAATTAACAGCATATACTTAAAGAATGGTATAATCCAATAAATCCATACTAAATAGTTGACACGAAAGCATTCATAGGATTTGTAAAGTAAGAACAATATGATCTTGAAATAATACATGTAGAAAGACCAACAAGATTACTAGATCTATTAGGTGAGAATGATTTTGAATCTGCACATTACAGGATTTTTAACATAAATGCCAATTTTTTCTTGTTGAATATGAAAATCAAATTGGATGGATCAGGAAACATCTCAATAAGAGAAGAAAGAGAGACCCAACATTTTGAACCAAATCACGTGAAAACTTGGTACTACTGTAAAAAAAAAAAAATGTAAACACCACATTAATATGAGGGCCCCGACATGGCAATATGTGGACTTCCTTTTTTTTTTTTGTAAAAGGTAATTTTTATGCATATTCCAAGATTCGAACCTGAGACCTATGGTGAGTTTAAAGTTCTCCTAACCACTGTGACAATGAGACATTGTATATGTGGACTTCCTTTTGTAAAGCTGAAGATGCTTCATCATGTTTTGTGTTCCTTCTTCACTGGAAAGACTTGTACTGTGTTTCCTCCCTCTGGAAGAGCCTCTTCTGCTGCATGTATGTGACTCTGTGGTCAGTGGTAAATGCTTTTGAACTATGTTCCTCCTGCTCAACTTCTAATAGTAGTTCACACATACTATAGTAGAACACAGATCGATGACCAGCGGTTGCTTGTCATCTTCACTTTATTACTAGATATATACCTAATTAACTCCAAAAATAATGATGATAAAAAAAAACTTCCAAAAAAAAAGGCTCACACTGACACTTACAACGATCCAAGGTCCTAAATATCTTGCTTCTTTGTTTGGATCATGTTCACACTGATACTTTCTAAAGGCTCAATAACGTCCTTGAATATCTTATCTTGCCCTTGGACAACAACTTCCTGGTATAAACACAATCAGCACATATGATATTCTATAATATAACAAGTGATCTTTTATTGTAGAATATGGCAATAAAAGAAAAAAACAAAACTTTACTGATAAACTTATTCTTCTTCACCTGCCACCCGAATGGGTAGTAAAATGAATATCCATCCTTCCGGTCTAAGACAGGTTGAAATCCTTTCTTAGCCTTAGTTGCAACTGAGAATGCCATGAAAGTTCTATTAGCACATACAATATTATTTTTGGGCCTACTGCTTGCAAACTCAGCAGACAAACCTGTAATTGTGTTACATTTGCCATAACAGAAAGTCAGAAACTGCACTACCTATTTTATTGAAGAAAGCAAAAGAAATATTAAAAAGGTACTCACATGATGCAATTTCTTTATAAGGTGATGAACCAATAGATGTGATTGTCCCAATTGCAAGTATTTGACACAAATAAGTTCAATTCTCATCCAACATAAATGGATCATAAGTTCAAACACAAATAAATAACAAATGTTCAAGTTATATTTAAACAAAAAATTAATAACATAAGTTCAAATACAAATAAACAGCAAAATATTCCAAGTTGTTAAATCCCTTAGACTCAGAGTTTGTCTCATTCTCATTAATCACACCTACAAAAGGAAAAATAACTTGATTAGTAAATATACATATACCATGCTCAAAGTAAAATAAATGAATGACTTAATTTTAAAAAAACAAAACACTTAGATACCAATAGTTAATCTCACTCAGTAGCAACGGTGTCGGTGCCTATCAATTGCAAAACAAAAGAAATTTGTTAGATATAATGTTTGATGATTGTATAATACAAATCAAAATAAAGAAGTGCTAACTATTAACAATTAACTTACTTAATTTCTCAGAAAGCAATGGCAACTAATCCTTTGTACAAACTAAAGCCTCTATCATATCAGGAGTCAACTGAGAGCGAGTATCATCAATGATTCTACGTCCCCAACTAAAAGCAGATTCAGAAGCAACTGTTGAGGCAGAAATAGCCAAAACATCACGAGCCATCTTTGCAAGACAAGGAAATCTTGGTGCATTATGCTTCCACCAAGGAAATCTTGGTCCTTTTGTCGCCGAGGAGGACTAGAGGAGCCACTGTCAGTCTGTCACCTGTGGGCTGCGGGCTGCCAAGGACAGCCAGGAGGCGGACGCCGGAGGAGGGTTTAGGAGGAGGCAGAGGAGGCGGAGGAGGACGACTTGTCACTTGTCCTATCAGTGAGCTGCGAGTTGCGGGCTGTCGAGGACGACCAGGAGGCGGAGGCTGGAGGAGTGGAGGATGAGGGTTTAGGAGGAGGCGAAGGAGGACGACTCGTCCTGTGGGGCTGTGAAGGCGAGGAGGAGCAGGAGTCGGAGGCCGGAGGAGGACGAGTCGTCCTGTGGGGTGTGGCGACGGGCAGAGGTCAGAGGAGTGGAGGAGGAGGGTTTAGGAGGAGGCGGAGGAGGACGACTCGTCCTGTGGGGCCGTGGCTGCGGGCTGCCGAGGAGGGCAAGGAGGCTGAGGCCTGATGCCAGAGGAGTGGAGGAGTGGTCCTATGGGGTGCGGAGGGAGGAGGCTGCGGGGGAGGAGGTTGTCGCTTGTGGGGTGCGGAGGGAGGAGGCTGTGGAGGGAGGAGGTTGCGGGGGAGGAGGTTGTCGCATGTGGGGTGCGGAAGGAAGGCTGCGGGGGAGGAGGCTGTCGCCTGTGGGGTGCAGAGGGAGGAGGGTGCGGGTTAGAATGTTAGGTTTAGGGTTTTAGTTGTTGAGATTTTATATACATGTAAATTTTGCAAATATTATATTTAAATTTTTATTTATTAATTGTTAGATACTTATATCATAAGTTTTACATATAAATATATTAATTAATTTTAAAAAAATAAATATATTAAATTTTCGAATTCGGATATTTTCGAATCGGATGTATCAACATCCGTATTCGATCCTATTTTTTTCGAATTTCTTTTTTCGAATTCGAATTCGGCTCGTCAAATATTTTTTCGGATAAAGATTCAAGATTTCGAATACAGATTCGAAACGAATTTTTGAATATTTTCGGATTTCTGACACCCCTAAATTTCTCTGATCTCCTTTCTGTACATGAATTAATCTTAACTTTAAATTTATATGATTATGTAATAGTTGCCTGTTTACTTTATTAAAACACTTCATTTTGTTTAACTTGTAACTAAAATTGGGAAAGTAAATATTTATAATTAAAATTCTCTATTCACTCCCCTCTAGAGAAGTCACTCGATCCTACAGTGGTGACCTAGTGCGGGATACAGGCGTGTGTTTCAAGTACGGATTCCTAGCATGCTTTTCCATCGTGGGTCCCAAGTGCGGGTGTCTAGTACATCTTTGGCCTAGTTTTTGCTACAAGGATTAAACCTGTCTTACTACTTATTGATGTGAATCACAAGGTTCATCATTAGCTTTTGCGGATCTAAGGTTGTTGTTTGACGTGTTTGGACCATTATCCCTCCCTCCATACACACAAAACCTAACCCAACTCATTAAAACCAATCCAAGCCTTTTATCTTGTATCTTTTAGCCATCCAATGGCTATTACACAATGAACACTTCTACAAAATACCCTCACCTTCGCCCATTTAGTAAGGTTGGATGTGAGTTTAGACAAGGCGATGCCTAGAGAGTTAGAGAGCTTAGAGAGCAAGTAGAGAGAAAGTCACTACCTCATCTCCCAACTCACTCTTGCCTTCTCCACACCCTTTTCACTACCACAAGCCACATACACCCTTGTATTAGTTCAATTGTGGCCCAGAGAGTGTGAAAGATCACTCAAAGCCTCACGAAAGAGTGATCTCGGAAGTGAAGTAGCTGCTATGAGTTCGGAGAGGAACAAACCTAGAATTCTGCATACAAGGTACTATTCTCTCATTCAAGACTTAGTTACATAGACATTCTTTGTAGCATTGTCACCGCAATGTCACTATGTTCTCTTGGTTGATTGCCATTCAATTTTGTCTACGCTGTGTATTGTGCAACCACCTGTGTTTGTTAGGTTCTTTTGTTTTCCTTTAGCTTTTGTTACTATTTTTCTACAATGTGTGGCTGTGGCTTTTCATTTCTTCTAGACTCCTTCTTCCTCTTCAATCTCAGAGCACACCTGATGTGATTCTAGCCTTAGGACTCTCATAGTCGAATCATCTATGGAAAACCATGAAGGCAAGGCTTATGTGTATTTTAAGTAAGGAACATGGGTTGTTTGAATTATGTTTGCATTGATTAGAATTGACTTGATTATGATTCCATCCTTTGTTGGTTTTCGTCTCTCTTGAATGCCTTACTCCTCTTAAATTTTGGTTCTTGAATTTTATTATGTGTGCAATGACTAGTGGCAGTCGAAGCCAAAACAAAAGTTCTAAGCGTGTTGAGGAGGTGTGGGTGACCAATGCGTATCTCAGGTGTGGGTCACTAACATGTATTATAGGCATAGATTGCCTGTGCGGTCCCCTCACCCATTCTCTATCAATCACAGTGGAGCACATGTACTGTTTTTGTCAATGTTTCCTTTTGATTTTCTAGCAACTAGATTTCTCCCCTTTCGTGTTCTATTTTGCATGTATAGTATTTTGAAGCATTCATCTCCATTGCATCTCTTCTTTTGTCATTATTTATTTCTTTTCCATCGCACATACAAGTGATCAAGCTTAGAGAGACCGACATTGTCTGGTATACGGGAGTACTTAACCCTTTTTTCGTATGTAACAGGAGTTCATACTCCTCCTCTAACTATGACGACAGTGTGTGTCTTGTCCATTGGTTTCAAAGTTATGTTCTTTGTTTTCAAATATGATTGTGTGTAGTTTTCCTTGTCTTTCGCTTTAAGTAGATTAAATGATGATTTTTTCCTTATTCCTTTGCTTGGTTTTCGAGTTGAAATCCAAATTGAATATCGTCCTTACGTGCTACTTGGTGCATGCTCGGTCACGTCACCAACAACTTCCACTGCAGTCACACGAGTATAAGTTAATTATGCTTTCTTTAAAATCCTTTGTTAATAATAAGCTTGATGCTCAAACACTTTACCTTTTTTCTTAGTCACTTTACACCTTTAATTTACAATTTTCCCTTTTTCCTTTTTTTTCCCATTAATTTACTTAGGCATACAGGTTTAGTTGATTTGGTTCTTGTGGTTACGCCTTTATTTTAACATTATATCCAAGATAATGTATCGAAACATGATTGGAAGGAGCTACTTGTTAGTAGAGACTATTTGGTAAAGGTAACTTGTGAATCACTTCTCCATGAAGCAAAAGATACACATTGAATTGCTTAATTTCCACACAAAGCATCATGGATGTGCTTCTAAATATAAGATGCAAATTTATATTCCACATTAACTTTAATTTAGTAATATAAGTGCATGGCTACTGTTGGTTGTCGATTGGGGGCTGCGGCGAGGTGGAGTTGTTAGGAAATCAAGGTATGTATTTTCCAATGATCATTTCCCTTTGATTTCAATCCTATTTATAGTGGAGCCTGAATGTCTCCACCACCCTTAGCCCCCACAATGGCTCCATCGACATTTACTTCGGCGATTATTGTCTTTAACATCAGAGATTTGGTGTCAAGTAACGGACGACCGTTACTCATTCCACATGAAACGGTGGTCACCATTGACCACCAACTCACATCTCCCACTTGGTGATGAAGACCACACACAGATTCCATGCAAAGTGATGTTAACCTACCACTTCCACTATTCGTGAAGTGTATAATTTCAATTTTCCACTCCCACTATTCATGAGAATGTCCTTCATTTCCACTTCCACTATTCGTGAAGTGTATAATTTCAATTTTCCACTCCCACTATTCATGAGAATGTCCTTCATTTCCATTCCACTATTCGTGAAGTGTATAATTTCAATTTTCCACTCCCACTATTCATGAGAATGTCCTTCATTTCCACTTCCACTATTCGTGAAGTGTATAATTTCAATTTTCCACTCCCACTATTCATGAGAATGTCCTTCATTTCCACTTCCACTATTCGTGAAGTGTATAATTTCAATTTTCCACTCCCACTATTCATGAGAATGTCCTTCATTTCCACTTCCACTATTCGTGAAGTGTATAATTTCAATTTTCCACTCCCA
>JAMKQA010010846.1:0-13694 GCA_024699735.1 Posidonia australis
GCATCCAATCCTCCACAAATGAACCTCACATGAAACCCTAGATTTGGAGAGAAGAGGGAGGTGTTCTCTCTATTCAATGGGAGTCAAAAATTAGGGTTTCACAAATGACAAAAAGGTTACATAATCTGTGTCTTAGCCTACTTAAATACTAGAGCACCCAAATGGTCAAATGACCAAACAACCCTGAAACAAAAAACATAATTCAAGACACATTTACAACACTAACCAACCTCTAATTCCACTAATTGGACACCTAACGACCTAGCAAATATCCTAGGTGCTGAACGGTTGTCTCCCCCTTGCTCCCTTTTGTCCACCTTGGTCGCCGACAAGATGAACGGTGATCCAAGCTCTAGCGATGGCTTTTAATGTTTAATGGAAAGACGAGGAAAACCAAAACAAACACAAGAAAATCAAGAAACAAAACAAAATGCAGAATGTATGTGTGGTCTGTGCCTAATGGATAATGCAAGATGAATGCAGGCTAGAGAAAGGGTAGGGATCCTGGTTACACATGGGGAAGGGGTTAGGCAACCCCATGCGCCCGAGAAAACTCGGTCTTTCTAGGTTTCCTACTGTCATTGGTCTGCTAAATGTACGCTTGCTTATTCTATATGCTCATGTATGAAGATGACCGAAGATATGCCAAATCAAGGAGAAGTGAAATCAAAGGAAAAAGTTAGTCTGAGGGTCAAATGTAGGCATTGTTAATGCCACTTTACTGTACACCCTTGGGTGATGAGGAAAATCGTGAAATTCTAAGATGACCGAAGATATGCCAAACCATGGAAATTGGGGATAAATCAGAGAAAATCAAAAAGGGAAAAATAATCCTTGTTTCGGGACCATGTCAGCTTTGTAAGACTTTTACTATACGCCCTCGGGCGATGGAAAACCAAAGCAAGTGAAATCTGAGGAAAATGAGGAGAAAACAAAGCTTAGAACAAACTAGAAAAGCGTACACCAAGCAAGGAAGAAAAGACAGGAAAATTCGTGCAAAAAAATGTGAAAAGTATGCAAAATGCAAGTGTGAGTGCAAATCTGAAGAAGTCTAGGGGGTTTTGTGCAAAAAACCCAAATTCGAGGAAAACGGACATTCAGAAGCCCAAATCAAATGTGCCTCCCAAGTCAAAATGAATTTCTTTAGGGGTTTGAATGCAATTTTACCACTAACTCATGCAATGCAAATCAAATCTGCACAACTATGGGTAAAAATGCAAGGAAAAAGTCTCAGAAATGATCCAGAAAGTTTCAGGGGCAAAATGGTCATTTGACCCTTGAAAACAAGCAATTAGAGTAAAATCAATGAAGCACAGGGGCTAAACTGCAAAAAACCCAGCAAACAAAGCATTCCAGGAAGTTATCAAGAAATTCAGGGGCAAAAATGTAATTTTTACGGAGAGTAAAACATTCCAGAAGAAATCCTAGTGAAATTAGAGGGCTAAAATGCAATTAAACTAAGAAAACAAGCTTCTAGAATGTTTTAAAACAAATTTAGGGAATTTTATGCAATTTTCACGAAAAAATAAGCCTTCTCGAAGCTTTCCATAAAACACAAGGGCCTAAATGCAATTTGTCCAATGAAAACATGCTTTTGAAATCATTTAAAAAAAGTTCAGGAGCTCATATGCAATTTTCACTGCAAAAATGAATTGTTAGAAACATTTTGAAGAAGATCAGAGACTCATATGCAATTTTCATTGAAAAAATGAACTATCAGAAACATTTCAAGGAAATCTAGGGTCTTCTATGCAATTTGTCTGAAGCAAAACATATTTTATAAACTTTGGAGGGTTTTTATTAAAGTTTTAAACTCTGAAAACATTACTTCAAATGTTCAGGGTAAAACATGTAATATTTTCAATTAAAAATTATTTCGAAACATTTTAGAAAATTGATGGAAGGACCTAGATGTAATAAAAGGACCAAAAAGTAATCCTAGAAGTACCTATTTGCAAGAAAAACATAAACTCCGGATTTTATTCAAATAAAATGTTTAAAAAAAAAAAAGAAACGACGATCACCGGCGACGGAGCTCGTCGCCGCCGACCGCCGGAGGAGGGCAAACAAGGCCTTCCCATGGTCCGTTCTTAGATCAGACTTCACGGGAGGCAAGAAGGAGAGGAGAGGAAGACATCCAATGGAGTGGATGGACGATCAAGCGGTGGAAACAAGCCTCCCACCTACCTCGCCGTTGAGGTGCTCCAGCGACGACTACGAGGAAGAAGGAGGCCTGTCGGGGCTACGGCACGGTGTTCCAGTGCTCTGGGAGGCTTCATGGCGTCGAGGGAAGCTTCCGCCCCTCCTCTGGAGCTGAATTGAGCAGCGGAGCGGCTCTAGCAGTCGGCGGCGGTCCATCTCTAGCATGTTTGGTTGCAGCGGTGATCCGAGGCTCGAGTTGTGATTCTGGGGGCTCCGGAGTGATCACAAAAGGTGGTGGAGTGATCCAGGACCGTTGGAGGGCCGTGGAGCTATGGGAGGTCTGCGTTCAGTGGATGCTACGGTGTTCTTCTCCAATGTCGGCGGGTGCAGCGGCTCCGGCGATCTTCGTGTCGAGGTCTTCTGGAGACAGCGAAGCAGTGCGTGGAGGAGCGGTGGAGCACGAGGAAGACCCAGGGATGAAGGAGGAATAGCTTGGGGCACTAATCCACTCCTAGATCTGTGCCCCCACCTCTGTCGTCGGAGATCAACTCTGGCGACGCCCCAAAACATTGATTCCAGCTAGAGGAGACATCTGGCTTGTCTAGAATCACCTAAGAAGACACATGGGACCTCACGAAATAGAACTTGAAGCAAATTGAGGATTGAGGAGCATGTACCTGGTCTGACGACGTGAGGCTCCTTCTTAGCTCGTCCGAATGTTTGAATTCTCCTCCTCTCCTTCCCGTGAATCTCCCTTTCTCTCTAGAATTCACTGGCACTCTCAGATCTCTCTCTCTTTCGCCAAAAGTCCCTGCAAAACTCTAGCTCTACCCTCCCTTATATAAATGAGGAAACCCAACAACCCACCTCTATAACAACCTCTAACCACCCAACAGATCCACTAACAGACTCCAAACCGCACTAACTGGACACCTAACGACCCAGCAAACTCTAACGGCTGTCCCCTTCGCGCTCCATCCTGTCTCCTTTGGTCGCCGACAAGATGAACGGCGATCCAAGCTCTGGCAATGGCTGATCAAATGGCTGAGCTGCCTGGGTGATGCTGATCCAATGGTGAAATGGGCTGAAGGAGGTGGGTTCAGTGAGGAAGAATGGCTCGAGCTGAAATCGTGTGGAATTGAGGGGAGGAAGATGAATTCAGTTGGGTGAAATATTTGCATGCTTTGGTAAGTAAACATTGATAAATGAAGATGGGGAGAAAAATAAGAGAAATAGGTTTGACTTTGGTGAAGAAAGTCAAATAGGAGGAAATGGGGTGTTGGGTTGGAAAGGAAAGAGAAGTAAGTGGGTTGAGCTATTGTGGGTCTTCATGGGCTCAATGGGCCTATGTGGGCCTTGTGGGCCCCCATGGGCCCAATTAGGGCTGAATGGGTCCAAATGGGCTTCCATGAAGTGAAATAGGCCTAGAATGGGCTTGTGGGCCAAAATGGGCTCAACTAGGGCTTAATGGGCCTAAGTGGGCCTTCATGGGTCCAATTGGGTGTCCATGAATTAAATGTCCTTGGTTAAGTCAAAACTCAGCTACCACATCCCTATCCTGCAAAATCAGAAAATCGGGGTGTCTACAGATGCCCCTCCCTAAGCGAGGTTGGAGGTCCAGTAGAACAGAGACCGATGCTCAGGGTTGACAAAGACACCCCTCGTGAAACAATAAACAAGAGTAATCCATAGGTAATCAGCCACTAGTCAAGAACATACCAGGGGTCCACACCAGAGATCCTGCTGCCACAGCCGAGGCCAAGCACAACAGATTAAGAATTGACAAGCTGAGGACCAATCAGCTCCTAAGAGACATTACTGGTTGTCGCACTTGTCGCAACAAGCGCCAGACAAGACTCACGGTGCCTGCCGACCGGGAAGTGACTGATCACGGAAGTCATCCAGGTAGTTCGGGCTACCAACCCACAGAGAGGTAAATCAAAGGGAGTGGGGAATCCATCAGGCACCATTGGGATTGCCCGGGTAGTTCGGGATACTAGCCCACAAGAGGAAAGGAGCAACAATCGCTCTGATTCCGTCCATATGGAGCGGAACTCAAAACAACAGAGGGACACAGAGGTTCACTCGAAAGGAAATGGACCAAACCAAGGATGAGAAGACCTGTAGGCGAAAAGGGGAGCACCAGGGCACGTCTGACTAGACCGAGCCTTGGAGGAAAAAAAAAGACACCAAGATTCATTCCAACGGAACGAACCTTGGAAGGGAAAAACACACGAATGTAAAAGAATACCAGGATTCGTTCCATTTGAACGAACCGTGGAAGGGGAATCACACTAGGATTCGTTCCATCGGAACGAACCGTGGATGGGAAAATAACAATGTAAATGAACACCAGGATTTGTTCCATTGGAACGAACCATGGATAAGAAAAGCAATGTAAAATAACACCAGGATTCATTACATCGGAACGAACCGTGGATAGGAAAATCGAATGTAAACGAACACCAGGATTCGTTCTGAAGAGAAAAATCAGAATATCAAAAGACACCAGGATTCGTTCCATCGGAATGAACCATGGATGGGAAAATCACACCAGGATTTGTTTCATCAGAACGAACCATGGATGGGAAAATCACACTAGGATTCATTCCATCGGAATGAACCGTGGATGGGAAAAACACACTAGGATTCATTCCATCGGAACGAACCGTGGATGGGAAAATTTAAACATCGAAAGACACCAGGACTCATTCCATCGAAACGAAATGTGGATGGGAAAATTCAAATATCAAAAGACACCACGATTCGTTCCATCGGAATGAACTGTGGATGGGAAAATCACACCAGGATTTGTTCCATTGGAACGAACAATGGATGTGAAAAATCAGAATATCAAAAAACACTAGGATTCGTTCCATCGGAACAAATCGTGGAAGGGAAAATAACACCAGGATTCATTCCATCGGAATGAACCGTGGATGGGAAAAAAATCAGAATATCAAAAGACACCAGGATTCGTTCCATCAGAACGAACCGTGGATGGGAAAATCACAACAGGATTCGTTCCAACGGAACGAACTGTGGATGGGAAAAATCAAGTGTAAAAGAAAACAAGGATTCGTTCCATCGGAACGAACCGTAGAAGGGAATATCACATAACAAAAGACACCAGGATTCGTTCCATCGGAACGAACCGTGGAAGGGAAAATCACACCAGGATTCGTTCCATCGGAATGTACCGTGGATGGGAAAATCACACCAGGATTCGTTCCATCGGAACGAACCGTGGGTGGGAAAAATCAAAATATCAAAAGACACCAGGATTCGTTCCATCGGAACGAACCGTGGATTGGAAAAACACACCAGAATTCGTTCCATCGAAACAAACCATGGATGGGAAAAATCAAAATATCAAAATACACTAGGATTCGTTCCATTGGAACGAACTGTGGATGGGAAAATCACACCAGGATTCGTTCCATCGGAAAGAACCGTGGATGGGAGAAATCAGAATATCAAAAGACAACAGGATTCGTTCCATCGGAACGAACCGTGGATAGGAAAATTCAAATATCTAAAGTCACCAGGATTCGTTCCATCGGAACGAACCGTGGATGGGAAGATCACACCAGGATTCGTTCCTTTAGAACAAACCGTTGATGGGAAAATCACACCAGGATTTGTTCCATCAGAACGAACTGTGGATGGGAAAAATCAGAATATCAAAAGACACCAGGATTCGTTCCATCGGAACGAACCATGGATGGGAAAATCACACCCGGATTCATTCCATTGGAGAGAACCGTGGAGGGGAAAATCAAAATATCAAAAGACACCAGGATTCGTTCCATAGGAACGAACCGTGGAGGGGAAAATTCAAATATAGAAAGACACCAGGATTCGTTCCAACGGAACGATCTATGGATGGGAAAATCACACCAGGATTCGTTCCATCGGAACGAACCATGGAAGGAAAAATCACACCAGGATTCATTCCATCGGAACGAATCGTGGAGGGAAAATTCAAATATCAAAAGACACCAGGATTTGTTCCAGGGGAACAAACCATGGATGGGAAAACACACCAGGATCCATTCCACCGGAACGAACCGTGGATAGGAAGAACACACCCGTATTCGTTCCATCGGAACGAACCATGGATAGGAAAATTAAAATGTAAAAGAAAACCAGGATTCCTTCCATCGGAACGAACCGTGGATAGGAAAATTCAGAATATCAAAAGACAACATGATTCGTTCCATCGGAACGAACCGTGGATAGGAAATTTCAGAACATCAAAAGACACCAGGATTCGCTCCATCGGAACGAACCGTGGATAGGAAAATTATCAAATGTAAAAGAACACCAAGATCCATCCCATTGGAACGAACCGTGGATGGGAAAATCTCAAAAGTAAAAGAACACCAGGATCCATCCATTGGAACGAACCGTGGATGGAAAAAATTAGAATATCAAAATACACTAGGATTCGTTCCATCGGGACGAACCGTGGATGGGAAAATCACACCAGGATTCGTTCCATCGGAACGAACCATAGATGGGAAAATCACACCAGGATTCGCTCCATCAAAACGAACCATGGAGGGGAAAATTCAAATATCAAAAGACACCATAATTCGTTCCATCGAAATGAACCGTGGATGGGAAAATCACTCTAGGATTCGTTCCATCGGAAAAAACCGTGGTGGGGAAAAATCAAATATCAAAGGACATCAGGATTCGTTCCAACGGAATGAACCGTGGATGGGAAAATCACCAGGATTCGTTCCATCGGAATGAACCGTGGATGGGAAAATCACACCTGGATTCTTTCCATCGGAATGAACCGTGGATGGGAAAATTCAAATGTAAAAGAACACCAAGATTTATTCCTTTAGAACGAACCATGGATAAGAAAATCAATGTAAAAAGAACACCAAGATTCGTTCCATTGGAATGAACCGTGGATAGGAAAATCAAAGTAGAAGAATTCCAGGATTCATTCCATCGGAACGAATCGTGGATAGGAAAATTAATATAAAAGAACACCAGGATTCATTCCACCAAAACGAAGCATGGATAGGAAAATTAATATAAAACAACACCAGGATTCGTTCCATCGGAACGAACCATGGATAGGAAAATATCAATGTAAATGAACACCAGGATTCGTTCCATCAGAACGAATCGTGGATAGAAAAATTAATATAAAAAAACACTAGGATTCATTCTACCAGAACAAACCATGGATAGGAAAATTAATATAAAAGAACACCAGGATTCGTTCCATCGAAACGAACCGTGGATAGGAAAATCAATGTAAATGAACACCAGGATTCGTTCCATCGGAACGAACCGTGGATAGGAAAATTAATATAAAAGAACACCAGGATTCATTCCACCGGAATGAACCGTGGATAGGAAAATTAATATAAAAGAACACTAGGATTCATTCCACCGAAAACGAACCAAGGATAGGAAAATTAATATGAAACAACACCAGGATTCGTTCCGTCGGAATAAACCATGGATAGGAAAATATCAATGTAAATGAACGCCAGGATTCGTTCCATCGGAACAAATCGTGGATAGGAAAATTAATATAAAAAAACACCAAGATTCATTCTACCAGAACAAAACGTGGATAGGAAAATTAATATAAAAGAACACTAGGATTCATTCCATCGGAACGAACCGTGGAAAGGAAATTCAATGTAAATGAACGCCAGGATTCGTTCCATCGGAACGAACCATGAATAGGAAAATTAATATAAAAGAACACCAGGATTCATTCCACCGGAACGAACCGTGGATAGGAAAATTAATATAAAAGAACACCGGGTTTCGTTCCACCGAAACGAACCATGGATAGGAAAATTAATATAAAACAACACCAGGATTCGTTCCATCGGAACGAACCATGGATAGGAAAATATCAATGTAAATGAACACGTGGATTCGTTCCATCGAAACGAATTGTGGATAGGAAAATTAATATAAAAAAACACCAGGATTCATTCTACCAGATGAAATCGTGGATAGGAAAATTAATATAAAAAGAACACCAGGATTCGTTCCATCGGAATGAACCGTGGATAGGAAAATCAATGTAAATGAACACCAGGGTTCGTTCCATCGGAACGAACCATGGATAGGAAAATTAATATAAAAGAACACCAGGATTCATTCCACCGGAACGAACCGTGGATAGGAAAATTAATATAAAAGAACACCAGGATTCGTTCCATCGGAATCTACCGTGGATAGGAAAATGAATGTAAATGAACACCAGGACTCGTTCCATCGGAACGAACCATGGATAGGAAAATCAAGGTAAAAGAAAAGGGCCCTGAACTCGCATGTTTGGACAGAATTCAAAAGCGAAGGGTGGTTTGACCTTCTGCTTAACCACAAGGATTTGCCAAAGGGGAACTTATTCAAATATCAGTGCACCCTGGATCGTCACCATTGTGGGGAATGTCTGTCGAAATGGTGTAGTGCCATGCTACAGTCGTCATTCCAGTGGGGGCCATTATGTGGTGAATGTCATTTCTCTATAAGAAGGTACATTGACCATCACTTGGAAGATAATTCGTGCCATGCATTCCTGAAATAGTCCTTCCTTCCACAAAGCAGCTTACATGCCCTTGGTCGAAGGCTCTGATTACATTGATGTTCTGTATGCGATATTTTAACAAAGAGCAGCTGACATGCCCCTAGTTGAAGTCTCTAGTTCAAATTTACCACAACTAGTCCTTTGTATGTGACCTCTAACCAAAGAGCAGCTGACATGCCCCTGGTTGGAGGCTTTGGTTCGACTACATTGTAAGTTGATGTTCTATTAGGTTCTTGAAACACGACTTTCCATCAAAGAGCAATTGACATGCCCCTTGTCGAAGGTTCTGGCTCAGTTACACTGTAGCTTGTGCTTTATCTGTGACTTTTGACCAAAGAGCAGCTGACATGCCCTTGGTATTGGACTAGTTGGACATCACTTGATGGGATGGGGTCTTGGAAGCCAGGCTATATCTACAGATGTTCCATGAGCCACTGGAGTACTTGAGACCGTCACTAGCTGATGCAAGTGACCATTCATCAAGTGACTGAGAATATGTGCAACCAACTGCTTTCCTGTTCTGAACTTGGAAGATTGAAGGAATCGGGGAGACTTGATAGAGGTCTTTGATTGAGGTTGTAATCTGTCACTGACTGGCATGTTTGGGGCGTATTCTATTCACCTGTGGTGTTTTGATGGCTCTGTATTTGGGCGCACCACTTTAGGATATCTTTTCGATTGTCTTCACCAAATTCTAGATTATTGTATTGTTCACAGTCACGTTGTTGTCCCTGCTAATCATTTGACACGTAGATTCTGATCAGAGAATAACTGTTTTGCCCTTGATGAACCAAATAGCAGAATAAGTGAGCCTAGCTAAAAAACAGCTGACATGCCCCTAGCATAAGGTTGAATGATGCTTATTGGAAACAGAAGTCAGATCGAGAGGTACCAAAGCAAAATGGAAGCCTCTAACACTGAGCCAAGCTACTCTACGATGTTTTGGGCACCATTAGAGGATACAAAACCTAGAGAATCAGGTTGTAACTGTAGGCGCACTTTTGATCACTGAAGCGGCTACAGGCGACTTTCCCTCGTTCACTGACTGGTGGCATGTACATTCGTTCACTGTCTCGAGCTATGCATAGAAGTAATGTGAGACATCGTAGTATGTCTTAGGCTAGCTATTCTTTGCTTCGCTACATGTTATGCCACTATGCTCTAGCTACAAACATGTATTCGGCTGTGTTGTCCTCAGGCCTTCCACAAACAATGTCTGCCATGCTTGAACTGTTGCGGAGGAATTGTTGTCACACTACTGACTCTGCAAGTCCATGTAGCTCGTACACTGACTGGTGTCCTCACTGTATATGTAATTTGACTACTGAGGAGCTGGAATGTCCCTGGGTAAAAGCACTTGGCAAAGAGTCTGCAAACAAAAAGACTGATCCAAGCAAGCCTATGATGATTATTATTATCGTTGAAGGCTTTATGATTCGTGAGCAATTTAGTTATGTAAGAGTGAATTTTGTTTGATGCATGCCTTGTGATTTCAGTTGCTTGTTATCTGTATTTACTAACCTGCCTGTCCAATGAGTTCATTATCAAGGTTGTTTGCTTGTTTAGTTCAGTTGTCGGTTTGCCCTCAGTTTGGCTGGAAAAGCTGTATGCCTGTTAGAGGAGGATGACACCTTCGACTTAGTTGCCACTACAAAGACTTACAAGTCGTTAGGTGGCTCTCATTGGGTACGGGTGGCACTCGAACTCACAGCAGGATATTGTGATGGACCTGGCTCCATGCCAAACTCTTTAAGGTCCTGCACCTGTTTTTTCTTTTTCGATATCATCGTCTTTTCTTCTCTTTTATTCCCTCATAGACGTGCAGCTTGACTCTAACCTTGTCTTGGAGGTAATAAGCGCTCGATTTATCCTGGAGACCTTTATTGCAAGAGGGTGGGTCAGTCCCTTGGAGGTGTGATTTGACCGAGCACGTACTCCAACTCCTTTCCGGTATGGTAAGGGTAGAGCTACAACGCACGCCTCTTAGTCATGGGCTGGCTTCTGTCTTCGTCTCTTGTATTCTCTATTCTTTTATTCCCTTGCGAATGTATGCTTTCTTTTCTGGCTCACACTCAGTCACCCCTAACATTTTATCTCCATCTTGGAGGTGTAGGATCCTTGTGGAGCTTGAACACTTCGTCTGGCTTTGATATTTGGTGGCTCCCTTGCTAACCTAGTCATCTAGGTAGTGACAACTGAGGAGGGATAGTCCACTTAGACATTGGCGATCTTTTCCAATTTTCATCATCGGGAAGAATGTTAATGACATGCAAACTACCCTTTAATTATTCTTGATGTTTTTCTGCTGTTTATGTTTTATTCTTTTTCTATTTTTATCTTTTGTGCCTTTTTATTTTTTTTTTGTGTTTTGATATATGATGATGCAGAAAGAAAAGAACGAAAACACCGGAAAAGGATACAACTTCAGTCCTTGCCATTGATGTGTGCTGATGCCATTGAGGTTGAAACTAACTCCTTGTAATGCCACTGGAAGACAGAATCAAGGCAAGTGTAACAAAAGCTATCACAACCGTTGTTGGAATCGAGGCTGTCACTATGACTGCTGAATCTGCTGATGACATTAACAGTGTATCTTTGTTGGAACTGATATCAGCTGTGACGGTTGTCTCCCACTTGATCTAGGGTATTTGCACATACTGGGTTAGATCGGCCCTTGGCAAACTGGCAAGTTTTAAGGTTGGACCCCCCACAGGGGAACAAGAACAAGAGTGGCGCATATGAGTGATGCCGAGCAGGACTGAGAAAAGAAAAGAGGACAAACTAGGCAAATGGGGAAGAAGAACAAGAGCGGCATACACATGTGCTACCAAAAGAAGCAAGTAGAGTACAAGCTAGGGAAAAAGAAGAAGTTCGATGGATTCCCGGGGAAAAACTAGGAGAAAGGGGAAAAACCCCTAAGGTTTCAGTATCCTCGGAGCTTGCAGGCCCTGACACGGTAAGGTCGGCTATTCTAGGGTGTGGACGTGTGCGTGCAACTGCGTGTTGACGACAATGCTCCCATTGTCAATCAAATTCTAGACAGCATTTTGGAGAGTGTGACACCCATTTGTCGAATGCCCAGGTATGCGATGGTATTGGAAAAACAAGTTTGCCTTATACCACTAAGGAAGCGGGTTCGGTGGTGGGCGAATCTCCGGTAGCCGCAGAAATGGCACAACTTTAGGAAAGATGTCGCTCAGCGATTCTCCGAGTGGGGTGAGGTCTCTTTCCTTATGGCGAGGCCGCTTCTGCCGTGGTTGCTGCCCTTGCTGAACCAACATATCAAAACATGTCGGTTCAACGATGACATATGGAGGTGTAATGCGCACTGAACTAGATGCTGGTGATGATAAAGATATGGGTGCAAGTGATATGCCTCGTGCGGTAACAATAATAGTCCCACAGTCGATTAAAGTCTGTATGACATCCCGCAAAGTGAAGCATTTATTAGTCGAATGCCCCAGGGCTCGATGATAATCACAGTATACGCTCGTGTCGTACCACTAAGGGAGTAGAGTTGGTGGGGGACGCAGATCTGGGAGTCTCAGAAGTGACACAACCAGAGGAAAAACAATGCTCAGCGACTCGCTTAGTGGAGTGTAGTCACCTTCAACGCGACGACCTCGTTTCTTCTTAGGTTGTTGTGCTTGTTGAGCCAATGCGACGAGATGCACTGGCTCGATAGTGGGAGGTGTGCGCCTAGTGTGCGGTGACGACCTACGCGTTGGAACCTGATCCTGATGCTGAAGTGAATTCTTAGGATGTTGTGTTGTGTGCGGTGTTGAGCGCGAGAGCAACAGCTGCAGCACTGGGACAACTACGGGTGATAGACTCGAGAAATGTTGTACTCTCGCACAACCAATGGGTTGACTCCTATGTGACTGTGATGCATGCTGTGACTAATGCAATTGTTGTGCAGGAGGCAGAGATAACGCCCCCATCGCCGGAGTAGTGGGAGGCCGAGGCGATGGTATGGGCGATAAAGTAGTGGGGTGGTGTAACCATGTCGGCAAGGAGATTCCGCAAAAGGATGCGAAATCAGTCGGCAAAAATCACGTTGAAAAAGCAAAATAAAATGCAAAATGCAGGAGTCACCACCTAGTCTATTATGGAAGACGAGGAAAACCATAAACATAAAAATCATGCAAGACAATAAAAGAGAAAGGTCTACGAAAACCAAAAATGCGGGTAAGGATCCCTATTACGCACGAGGAAGGTGTTAGGCACCCTCGCACGCCCGATAAAATTGGTCTTCTATGATTTCTCCAATGCTTATGAAATGTTGGCTTTTCAGTCTTTTGCTATATACGCCCGAGGGCAATATGTCATGCCATGTTTAGTGCCTTATGTTAAATGGGTGCATGATGTGCGGGGTGTGTCCTATGCTCAGAAGTATCACTCTTTTATCCCGGGTCAATCGTATAATGCAAGGATATTGCATAAGTATAATCAAAGTTATATCATTTGGAGTGATTTATCATCATCGCTCTATATGCAAATGCAAATGCAAGTAAAGCAATAAAACAGCAAGAAAAACAAAGTGTGCCTTCCTAGTAAATCCAAAAGAAAAACCAGGGAAAATCCAGAAGAAAACAAGTCGAGAAAGCATGATAAAATGCGTGAAAACATGTTGTATGTTGAGAACATGATAGTGTGCTGGTTTGGTGCGCCAGATTGGTGAGTCAATCTAGTGCGCCACCTATGTGCGCCTAGGTGGGCTAGAAAAGTGCAGAGTAAAAACAGAGCAAGTATACAATGTCAAATCTTATAAGACAAAGCGTGCAAAATACAACCTACCAGAGTGGCATGGATAGATCGAACGGATTGGGAAAACAGAGCAGAAAACCCACAAATCCGTAATAAAAGCGATTAGACATAATCATGGAATACCAGAGGATCAATAAAAATAGAAACCGCAGTGGAAACCATTTGGAGAAAATCCATGAAAACATGTATGCAAAATGCCCTCTGACCA
>JAMKQA010010847.1:0-16247 GCA_024699735.1 Posidonia australis
CTTGGCTGAATCATGCATTTTTCATCTAGCTCAAATAGGTGAGATCTTGTGTGAGGCTTCTAGCCCTTGAGCTCAAGGTCATTGCATTTGCATTTCTAGCACTTTTAACGCATGTTTTACCAAGCTTTACAGAATGATTTCTACTGCATACTTTTCCAGAGTGCACCCTCTGATGTTTTGCTTTTGCGCAACCTTCTGTTTTTTCCCTCAGCATATTCTACTGGCCCACCTAGACGCACATAACTGGCGCACCAGACTGATGCACCAGTCTGGCGCACCAAACAGGCGTACCAAACAAGCGCAGTGGCCTGTTTTCAGTAGCACACAACATGTTTTTCATGTGTTTTGCTTGCTTTCTCAACCCGATTTGCTTCTGGGTTTTCATCTGGTTTTCTTCCTTGATGCGTTAGGAAGGCACAAATTTGTTTTCAGTAGTTTTCTTGCATTTTAGATTGCATTTAGGCATGTAGAAAGCAAGGATGATAAATCGCTCCAGATATTAGATCCTTGATCTTATATGCAATATTATTACATCAACTCTTGGCCCGGCAGACAAGCGATATTTCTGAGCATTAGGACACACCCTTACACATCATGCACCTATACCTTAGACACCACACATTTGCATGGCATGGCATATCGCCCTCGGGCGTACAGCAAAGACTGCAAAGCCGACATTTCATTAGCAAGAGAGAAATCAATAGAAGACCGATTTATCGGGCGTACGAGGGTGCCTAACACCTTCCTCGTATGTAACAGGGATCCTTACCAGCATTTTTGGTTTGCCCAGCCCCATTTTTTATTTGTCTTGCATGATTTTTCATGTGTTATATGGTTTTCCTTGTCTTCCATTTTTAATAGACTAGGTGGCGACTCCTGCATTTTTTGCATTTTTTTTTTCTTTTCTTTTTGTCGTGGCTTTGCTGCTTTTGGCACATAATATTATTTATTTGTGGCCACCCCCGACGGCATGGTTATAGTTACAAAACCAACTATTCATCCTTACCCTCAACAACATCTCCCGAAGACCCAGCACCTGGAGCTACAATGGTGAACACCCGTCCCCTAGTCGGCTGTTGTGGCACGCTTCTTGCCTTCTTAGGTGGTTCCAAACAAGATCTCTGAACGTGTTTCGTCTTCCCACAATTATAGCACACCACTGGAGAGGGAGTTCGCCTAAGATGAGGACAATATGCAGCGATGTGGCCCACCTAACCACAGTTAAAGCACTAGTTCCCACCAGGAGCACTAGACCCTGTCTGACTGAGGCTAGCTCTGCTACCCCCAGCAAAGCTCCATCGGCCCGCAGAGGAAACACTAGACCTCGCCTTCTGCTTCTTCTCAGGGCTACCTGAACTACTAGCACTTGGAGGACCGAAGAAAGAGAACCGGGAGGTAAAAGAAGACTTACCCTTCCCTTTGGGACGACTCTCCAGAAACTTGTGATGCTTCTCCTCGAAGCGGTAAGCCATCCCAACCATGTCCTCCACAGTATGGCACTGACAGCTCATCACCTTCACCCGTAGCCTAGGGTTCAAACCGTCCAAAAACCTCTACGCCTGCTCCTCCTCAGACTCATAGGCAAGAGCAAAGCATTCCAGCCGAGCGAACTCAGTCTCATACTCAAGCACCGACATCGTGCCTTACTCTAGACTCCAGAAATCTCGACAAAGCTGCTCCTTCACATGAGCGGGAAAATACTTGTCATAAAAGACTGCCTTGAAATCCTTCCACTGGATGCTAACAGTGACTAAGTCTGGGAACTTCAACCACCTCACAGACTTCCACCACCTATCTGCCCCACCATCCAGCAGGTAGGTCGCCAGCCGCACCCAACACTCCTCCGGGCACGCCATGTTCTCCAGCATCTTCACCACCTTCTCCAACCAGTCCTCGCTCTCTTCAGTACTAACCTTGCCCTTGGACTACGACGGACAAAGCTTCGTGCACTGATTCAACCATGGGTCACCCGACGGCTCACTGGCACTACTCTTGCTGAACGTGTGTGAGATCTTGTGTGCCAAACTCCTCAGTTCCACACGAACCGCCTTCCATCCGCCTACGTCCTCTAGGGGCTCAATCTCCTCGACAGGGGCCTCTCCCTTATGACCACGAGGAGGAGTCCTACCGGACAAAGGCAAAGGTACCTGCACCATAGGCAAACAACAACCAAAAAACCAAGGCAAAAAATCAGGTGCAGACTCTACCATGCATGCAAAAACCTATGGAGTCTCTAGACTGGAGACCCTAGGTGTAGTGCACTTTTCCACAATAATTTAAAACAAATTCAATTATGGGAAAATTAAAGATAAACAGAAGATATTAAACTACTAGAAACCTATGTGTGAGGCTAGGAGACTCTAGACTATATGCACTACGCTAACCCTATGCACACCTGCACCAGCAAACCAAAAACATGAGGAAAACGCATGAGTGACAAAAGTCACCCCGTACCCACCCCAAAGGAAAACCGCGAAAAAGAAACCATAATTAATTTTCTTTTAAAATTCATTTCGCAAACCATTCATTCAAAATCTCACAAACCAGGCCCACACTGGCCAAAACCACAAGCAAACGCCCTCAATGGCCAAAACCACACATAGTGAGTCGGAAAGCCTGGCGCCAGGCAACCAAACTCTGGCCACACGCAGTCCACCGAGGAGTGACCATGGCGTTCTACACTGCCTCGGTGAAGCCACCCTGTGTAGCAGCAATCATCGTCCCGCGATTCTCCCTACCTGGAGAACCCTCACAAAGTCAACCCTTCCTTGGAAGGATGTCCTGTCTCTCAGGACGCTACCAGCCACGGGGCACGTGTCCCACCCGCACTGGCCACCACAGGGTCGGCCTCCTCACGGCGTCCTCCACACACGGTGCTCAGGAGGGAGTGTCATACCTCCACACCCGACGACACCGGAGCCTCAGTACTCACAGCGACAGTAGGAGTATCATACCTCCCCGTCATGCCATAAGACACCTCAACCCGTGGACCTCAACTCTAGCCTTGAGACGACAGTCAAGGAGTCTCATACCTCCAGGACCCGACGCCGCTCCGTCTCAAGTATCTCGGACCCCAACCTCAACTAGGGAGTCATGCCCGACCACCCGAGAATGTCTTCACATTCCTTGGTCTTAACGACACCGTCCCACACTGTCTCGGCCCGCACACAGAAAACTAAGAAAACATTTTCCAAAATGGCCAACTATATCTTTGAAATCCACTTTCCAAAATCATTTCCATATCTTTGAAAAGTTTTCCAAAACCTAGGCAAAACGGCGCATCAAGGGTCCTAGGAGACCACCACTCACGGCCCACAATCCCTCTCAATGGGACAAAGCAAACCAATCTTGGAAACCCTCGGAAATCAGATTTTATAAACTCATTTGGGCCCTGATTCGGCATGCCGAAAACAAGTTTGGTATGTCGAAAAACCCTAGTTCGGTAGACCGATCTGGATCGATCGATCGAATCAGGTCAATGGTCAGCACTCTAGACAAAATCGGTATACCGAAAATGGTTCGGTCGACCGAAATCTCCTGATTCGGTCAACCGTCCAAAATCGAACGACCGAATTTCGACTAGAGGACCTAATCTGACAGAGAAACGACATACTGAAATGGTTCAGTATGCTGAATTCTACGAAAAATAGAAAATGACCCAAACCCTACAGTCCAAAATCGCCCCAACTGGGACCTCCTATCGGACTCACTAAACAAACACCAAAAATCTTGCATAAAACATAAGATGTAGACCCTCGAGTCTACTCCAAATCCTAATAAACAAAACTAAAATCCATTCACCATGCATCAAGATACAAAATCTCAAAGGCATAAGGGTCAAAATGAGCCAAAACACACCAACTGCCATAAATATCCATAAATGCCACAATAAATTTCCAAAAATTCTAAAACATTAAAGTTAACCTAGATTACATACATCCTAGGCATTTCTACCATTTTACATGATTTCTACACATTAAATTGGGATACGTACCTGAAACAAACTCCGGCGATTCTCTGGCCAACTCCGGCTACCACGACGCAACCACTACCACGGGAGCGCTCTACTCAAGCTCCACACACCACCATGAGCCACCACACACCGATGCTGGCCCTCGAGCACACCGACCAGAGAGGAGGTCGCGGGGAGGAAAGAAACAGGGGAGGGAGAGTGAGAGAGAGAAAGAAAGAGACGGGAATGGAGGTGGGGTGAGATGGAGGGTGAGGGGGGAGGGGAAATTGAGGGGAGGAAAGGAAAGAGTGGTGGTGTGCTCGGGACGGAGGGAATGCACAAGGGAAGAGAAGGAGGCTTGGGTCATGCATGGCGAAAGCCTCTGGCTTAAAAGCCACGTAGAGGAAGTAGGTGGTCGCGTGCATGCCAACCTTCCCCCCAACTACCAGCCTCACCAACCACTGCACGAACCCAACCACGAGGCCAACTGCAAGCCTCAACCACTAACCCACAACTCGGGCCCAACACGGACCCACACCTGGGCCCTACAAGCACAGTGCCACAATGCACAATGCCAGCCACGCACAGGGACACACAAAAAGAAGCTGGCCCACGAGGCATAAGCCCAAAAGCACAAAACCACACAACGGGTCTTGGAACAGTAACACCCGTCCAAGAATAAAATTCATTAAAATGTAAATAATTACAAAATGAATTTTACGGGTGCTACAGCAATGCTATGCTATGTGCATGTTGTGCCTTATGCAAAATACGAGTAGAGGGATTGTAGGGTGTGTCTTAATGCTTTGTAATGCTAGTCGAGTTGTGGACCAAGCATTGAGGCAAAGATATTACACCGACATGGCCATAGATCCACTAACACCGAGTGGCCAATATCCTTACTTTGCTGCATGCAAAACCTATACTATCATGCAAGCATGACTGTGAAATCATGCAAGTATGATCTTAGTATATTCAGGAGAACACACAAGAAAAACCAGAGTTGAAACAAATCAGGAATCATACAAAATAACATCCCAAAAGCCACTATTTGCACACTGAAACAGACAGGTGTGCCTATTTAGTGTGCCTGGATGATACTCCAGTCTGGTGCGCCAGTTTAGTGCGCCACTGATATGTGCCATTGATATGTGTCAGGTCTGTGCGCCCTTGAGGTGAGACCCAGAAATTACAGAATAGACAGTAAACTGACTGATGTGCCATGCTAATATGAAATCATGTAAATGTGCTAAAGACTATCTGAAAATTGATCCTAGATGCCAAAATCCTAAACATACATGAATTCACCCCTCTTCCACGAAGATATATAGGAATGTGTGATAATCCATGAAACCATGATTGGGTCTTGTGCTCAAGGGCAAGAAGCCTCACACAGACCACACACTCCTATCTTGATAAAAGTCACAGAGCAATAGCTAACGCACAAAACCGAAACTAAAACATGCAAAGGAAACAACATGGATGAGAAGGAAAACTACATATAGCATAAAGCAAAGGCATGCAAGGGGGAATGAACCCATCAAATCAGTCCTCTTGCATTATCAAAACACCAATAGAAATCAAATGAAACCCACCAAATGAAATGGCCATCCACGAGATCTACTAAAACATGGGTCAAATAGCAAGCATACATATCACCAAGCGTATGATTTATCAAGATGAACATAGGAATAAAGCATGATAGGCATAGCTGTATATAAAAAACATGTTCCAAGAGAGTTTCATGCTCTAAAAACATGGTCCAGCAATCATAAAACTCAACATATAATCCATCATGAAGAATTTCGCCAAAAGAGCCCATACCCAAGGAAAGAAACCCCATACCCCACGACCATATTCTAGCTATATGGAAAGAATTGGACGCTTACCTGATTGTTGTGCTCTTGTTCTTCCCCACAAGTGGCTTGGGATGGACACTAGTAGCTGAAAACAGAGGTTTCCTTCCTCCCGAGTTGCCTCCAAGTGATGCAAGATGAGGTGTTTTGTGGAGAATATGGGTGAATGGGTTTTCTCCTATGACAAGTAGGTGATTTCTTGCTCAAAGGTGGAAGTTTTGGCTATGAGTAGAGGCTAGGTCATGGATGCTTGTATGCTAAGGTGCAAGGGCTCTTCCTCTCTCTCTTTTTCCAACTCATTTCACCAATGGCTACCCAAGGAATTATATAGAGAATGATCTTGGGAGTTTTGGAAGTTCTAAGGTCTTAAGAAACCAAAGGACTCCACCCAAGACCACATGAATGATCCTCATACTAATTATGGTGGAAAGTAATAGCACACTATGGGTATAATGGTCAGAGCTTCGTTGGGTAAATGAACAACGAGCGACCTGGAAATCGAGGTGGTGCACAAGTTAGGTGCGCTAGCTTAGTGCTCCTGCTTGGTGCATCGGTCAGGTGTGCTGGCTTAATGCTCCAATCAAGTGTGCCATACTGGTGTGCTATCTAAATGTGCTGAAAGAGTGTGCTATTCAGGTATGCGTGTTAAATGTGCTAAATCGATATGCTAGCCTAATGTGCAAGAGTTTGTACTGGGTTAATAGGATGTAGGGTTTACACTTAGATTCTAACCTATGGCTCTAGGTTGGTTTGATGCACTTGGGAGATTCTAGGTTTTTGGAAAGCGAGACATGAATTCATTGCCACTGGATCCAACAATAAGCCGCCTCAAAATCGTGTCTACACATGTGAAATCCATGATGTAAATATGTTATGCATGCTTTGTAATGTGTGTATTCATGCTCTGGACATGTGGAATACATGTTTGCAAGTTCTCTGGAGGTTTTGTAAAGGATTCAAGGTTTTCAGTAATGGGTTCCGTGCGTCTAGTTTACTGAACTGAATGTTTAGGGGCTAAGTGGGAATCCTTGGTGGATTTCACTGGCGAAAATAACCAGCAGATCCAAATGGTAGACTCGACCGGTGAAAATGGCCTACGAATCTCGTGTTTTTTAGTCTGTCCAGTAGCAATGTTTTAAATAAAAGATGTGAATAAACCTTGAGAATGCATGAAATAATGTCACTGGGAACAATGATGGTGTGAATAAATGTGAAATGCATGATTTTTGAGATAATAAAGTTTTAATGATGTTTTCCATAAAATGATGAGCATTAAATGTATGGAAAATGTGTGAGAAATGGATATAGATGGAGGATTTCTTAATAAGAGTAGGAAATGCCTAGAAATGGTAAACAACCAATAAATGGACAAATAAGGTGATTATGGTTAGTAAGAACCATGGATGTGAAAAATAAGTGATTGAGAATGAGTTTTCAATGATGATTTTGAACAATAGTTTAAAAACGTTTTAAAGGATGCCGCATATATTTTTAATGATTTGCCGAGATTTGTAGGAACCACATAGAGGCCAATTGGTTGTACTGACAAGGGGTGGTGAGACCTCTGAGTAGTGAGGGACAGGTCGTAGGTTGTGGTTGCCGAGTTGGTCCGAGGAAAGAGCCTCGTGTAGGGCTCGAAAAATGATGAACCTAGGGATCCCTCAGTGCAGGTGTTGGTCGGGTCTAGGGTTAGAGTCCCCAGGTAGTCGAGCACCCAGGGGCGTCATAGAGTAGACGCACTCCGTGCTTGTACCAATGAGGGTACGTTCCTTTGAGGCTGCGGTCAGGGTAGTTGGACTCCTACGTGGGGTGGTTCACCGTGGCACTACAATGTGGACGGGGATGGAACCTCACCAATAATCCAGACCTGTGTACCTCATTAAACTATTCCCAAGTCACATATTTTAGAGCAAAATTAGGGTTTCTTTGAATCTAGGAAGATGCTTCGTCAATCAAATGCCAATATTACTCATAAGCTTTGGAAGACCCACCAATAATCCCTCATACAAGTAACATCACATCACTTTCGTTGATAGTGAGTTGTTGTTGATCATCGATAGCTCTAGCCAGTTGAAATCCTAGTAGAATTGCTTTAATTTCTACAAGAACGGAGTCACTGATAGAGAGTATGTAATGACCCAGGTTTAAGGAGTGGTGCTTTGGCCAGATAATTAAGGAAAATTAAGGTGTGTTAGGCTTTGGGGGTCCCAATGCCTAATGTGGGACACGTTCTCAATGGTGTCTGACGCTTGGATTGTGGGTTTCTGGCCTTTTGGCGTGGTGTGGTTCGGATGCTATGCTAGCCCTTATAGGAGTTTTGTGGGTTTCTCCTAGGTTGTGGAGGTTTGGTGGCGGGTCCCTAGTGACACGAGTCACATGGATGTGGAAGGTCGCATGGTTTGTTTCATACTTGCAACTTCCTTTCTTTCCTTCGCTTCTTTCTCTTTTCTTTCCTTCTTTCTTTCCTTTCCTTCCCTTCCCCAGGCCCCACCCCCACATGCCTCTTCCTCTTCTTCTTCTTCTTCTCCTCCTCCTTCTTCCCTGTTACGCTAGAGAGATGAGGGGGGAGGGAGATCAGAGAGAGGGAGATGAGAGGGGGAGAGCAGAGAGAGAGGGAGAGAGATGCTCAAGAGACGAGTGAGAGAGGAGGAGGAGGCTGCCGCCGTTGTGCCACCACCGCCGTCTAGCCTGCCACTGCCTCGCCGCCGTTGTAGGGAGGAGGAGGAGAGGAGTTGCTCGTGGTTGGGAGGAGGCACTACCTCTCGCCATCGTTTCGCCGCTCGTTGCCGCCGCGTCTTCAGTGGAGGTACGCACTCCGTATATTTTATTTTGATTCCAAATTTGTACCATAGGTGCATGTTAGTGCACTGGTAATTGTAGTAAATTTTATAGGATTTGTTGTGGCATTTATAGTCATTTATGGTGGTTGTTGGATTTTGGATCTTTTTGACCTCTCTATGCTTGGAAATTCATATCTGCTTGTGTGGTGAATAGATTTCAGTTTTGTTTATTGGGTTTTGGAGTAGACTTGAGGGTCTACCCCATATGTTTTATTCGAAATTTTTGGTATTTGTTTGGGGTGTCCGGCTGGAGCTCCCACTTCAGGTGAATTTTGGTCCCCTGTCTTCGACTGTCTGAATTCTGACAAAAAACTAGGGGCACGAGCCGATTGCACGGGCCACATGCATGGGTTTGGCAGCTACTCTAGCCCCTGATCCAGGCCCTGTTGGTGTCCAGATGAGAGTGGTAGGGGCGCGTGCCAGGCGCACGCTTCACATGCACGGGTCGGCTAGGGCTTCTGGGGTGTTTTTCCAAGGCTTTAATGGAATAAATGATCAGGATAACCATTAGAATAATTGTAGGATTTGCCTAGAATGAATTAACAAGATTCCACTTGGGGTGTGGGTAGAATAAAGACGATATGATTTAGAAATAGTAGGTTCTTTCCCCAGATGGTTTAGACTAGACTTTAAGGATAATGATAGTGTCCCTAGGTCTAGGATTTGTGTGGTTTTGTGTGCGGTACACTGAATGGAGTATTTAATGGCACTGTTCCAGGTGTTTGAGCCGATCTGGCTGTGCTTCCAAGGGACACAAGCTAGTAGGTGTCTTACACTTGGCGCCAGAGTGTGTGTGTTCTAGTTGTGTTTGCTTTCCTGTTGGTGTTTTCTTGGGTTGTGGTCGTGGGTTGAGCATAGTGCTCATGAACCCAGACGCTCCCAAGGTGCTTTTGCCTGGGCCTGACAAGAGAGCTATCGAGGTTATGTTTTATTTGTGGTTTCTCGACCTTTGGTTCTCGTGCCGCTGTTGGGCACAATGTTGCTTGAGTTTTAAAGGACATTTAATGGTTTTGAAAAGGTTTTCCAAAAAGAGAGTTTTGGAAAGAGAAAAGTACAGATTTGAAAATGATTTTGGAAAGAGTTTTCCGGTATTTTTTGTTTACGTTGGGGGCCGAGATACCTAAGGTTGAGATTCGTTGGGTCTTGGAGGTATGATACTCCTTGACTGTCGTTTTGAAGCTAGGGTTGTGGTCCGTGGGTTGAGGTGTTTCATGGCATGACGAGGAGGTATGACACTCCTGCTGTCGCTGTGGGCACTAAGGCTGGGATGTCGTCGGGTGTGGAGGTATGAGACTCCTTCCTGAGCACCATGTGGAGGGTGCCGTGAGGAGGCGTTCCCTGTGGTGGCCAATGTGGGTGGGATGCACGCCCTATAGTTGGTAGCGTCCTGAGAGACAGGACTGCCTTCCCAAGGAGGGTTGCTCTGTTGAGGGTTCTCCAGGCAGGAGAATCGCGGGACGACACGACTCCTGCATAGGGTGGCACGTCGTGGCAGTGCAAACACCGTGGTTGCTCCTCGGTGGACTGCTTGTGGCCAATGTTGTCTGCTTGGCGTCGGGCAGTTCGACACACTGTTTGTGGGGAATCCTAGTTTGGGAAATCAGGCTTTGGGCCTAGAGGAGGCCGTGGTTTTGGCGCCTGTTGAGGAGTAGTGTTTGGGAGCAGTGGCTCCGTTGTTTTGGGAGCAGAGGCTCCGTGGCTAGTGTTGTGTTTGAGTCTAGAGGAGACCATGTTGTATAGAGAAGTCTCTGTAGTTGTGCTTGTGGTGTTGCTTTGGGCTTGAAATGGCGAGAGTAACTTTCTCGGGCATGCATAAAAGGTTTTTAAAAGTGCACGCACATGGTTTTGCAAAGGAAAAGAAATGAATGGTTTTAAAGGCATGGTTTTGTGATTTTGTGGCCTGCTGGGCAAGGGTAGACTACCTGGTTTGGTGTTGCGGCATCCAAGAGGGATGTCAGTGCTTGTGTGCTGGGCGTCGGTAGATTGCCCTTTTGGTTTGTCGACATCCAGTTATGATGCCTGTGCTTGGTTGCCTTAGGCATAGGTTGTCGAGTTTGTAGGTGGGGTGCGTGCTGGGTGACCGTTGAGTGGTCACTCACGTGTGCTTTGTTTTGTGTGTTTTTGGCAGGTGCAGAATAGTAGCTGTTGGTTGCTAGTGCATATAGGAGGGGTCACACCACCACACATCAGGGATCTAGGTGAGTGTTAGTTTAGTTTATTTCTATTGTTTAGTAGTCTTATTTTCTGTTGAGAGTACTTAGCCTTAGTTACATCATTAGTGTAATTGTTGGTTAATAATAAAGATAAAACAAATAATTAAATGAAAATTTGTTGCTAGGTTTTGTGGTAGCGACTTGGGGGTCGTTACAGAGTTACTCAATAAACAGCATCAGCTAGACACCCTTATGATCTCTGACAATAACTGAAATACATGCTTTCCCTTCCATAATCTGTAAACCTGCATCTACATTAATTTTGATCATACCTACCTATAGACACCCTGATTTTGTAATCACTTGGTAGCAGACTTCTCTGGGAAGATGCTCTTGTTGGGACTACCAAACCCAAAAACCCTAACTCTACCTAAACCCACTCAAGCCCATGTAAGCCTATTTAGGCCCACACAAGCCCACTCTGACCTAATCTAAGCCAATCAAAGAAAAAACCCATAATTAAAAATCAAAAATAAAATAAAACTCACTTAAGTCAGTAAAACTCAAATTAATTAAGTTAAAACACCAAATCAAAACCAAAACCAAGTAAAATCCACTTAATCATCAAAAAAACCAAATTAATTAAGTAAAAACTTTTAATCCAAACCAAAACCAAATAAAATCCACCTAAATATTGAAAATTCAAATTAATTAAGATGAAACATTTAATTAAAACCAAAATAAAAAAAATCTACTTAAACCATTTAATATTCAAGATAATTAAGTAAAAAACCCAATCAAAACTAAAATCAAAATAAAATCCATTTAAACCATTACGAAACCCAAATTAATTAAGTAAAAATCCTAATTAAAACCAAGATCAAGTAAAACCCAATAAAATCTATTAAAAATTAAATCTAATTAAGAAAAAACCCTAAATAAAACCAAAATCAAGTAAAACTCAATAAAATCCATTAAAAATTAAATATAATTAAATAAAAACCATAATCCAAACAAAAATCAAGCAAAAACCAATTAAATCAAAATTTAAATTAAATCCCTAATTAGATCAAATAAAATCCAATTAAATCAAAATTTAAACTAAGTCCTTAATTAAATCAAGTAAAAACTAATTAAATCTAAATTTAAAATTAATCAAATCCAAAACTTAAATTAACCAAACAAAAATCAATTAAACCCATTTCTAATTAAACCACCAAATAAAAGAAAAAAAACCTTAATCAACTCAAAGTAACAAAACCTAAATAAATCATCCAAAACCTAAAACCAAAACTAAACTACAAATCATTAATCCTAAATCACCAAAACAAAAAATTTAAAATCACAAAACCCTAAAAATCCCAAAGCCCACCTCGCAGGCCCATTCCAAGCCCAATGTACCATTTCCCCCTCAATTGGAAACGTAGGAAAAATGGAAAATAATTCCAACGACCGGTGCCCCCCTTCTCTGTGGGCAAACCCAGTGATCTCTGACAACATCTCCTCCCCTTTTCTAGGCGACATCCTGAGATCTCCAGTGCCTATCTCTCCTCCCATGTGATCCCCAATAGCCCCCTCTAGCTCACGCTCGATTAGACGATCCTCAACCACAGGAGAGGAAGATCAACAACTTTGGAAGGTTCCCCAGTGCTGGCAAACCCTCGCTGGAGCACGAGGTGGGGGAAGCACCTCAAACAACCCTGACCATGCCCGACATGCCGGAGAGCCTCCTCACACCTCCCTCTAACTTTCCCAACCATCGCCCACCGCCGTCCTAATGCTAGCGCTTTGCTGGAGCCCTCGCTGAAGACTGGAGCGTCGGTGAATTTCGAAGAGAAATAGTTTAAGTCCAGGTCCTTAGGTTTTTAATTGTCTACACTTAGGTCCTTAGATTATTACGTTTAGGTCTTGTATTTTTTTTGTTTTTTATTTCTTTTGTTTTTTTGTAAAAATTGCATATGGTCCCTTGCATGCTTTATTTTCTTCATGACGAGTTCAGTAATGTTTATTTCTTCATATTTAAGCCCCTGAAATCATGTTTTCCTTGCAATTAAGTCCTGAAATTTTGTATTGTGCTCCCAGAGCTTTTTGAAATGAACTTGCTTTGTGATATTTGAATTTAGAACCATAAAAGATTTTGTAATTACACTGAACATCATAAAAACTTGATTTTCATTACATTTAAATACTTAAATTTTGCATGTAAACTCCTAAATTCATAAAATACAATTACTAAGTGTAGGAAATTTGCATCTAGGCCCTTGGATTAGTTTTAAATTCATTAATTAGGGTTTTAATGGTTTTAATACACATTTTTGGTATTTCTCACTTTTTGATCATATGTGTATTTGTAATTTAGCACTTGAATAAAGTTTTCATCTAAAAATCATGTTTGCCATGTAAAATGATTTCTGATTTCACATTTTGGTCACATTTGCACATTTTATGTAAATTTTGCACATTAAATCCTATACTTTCATGAAATTACTAAAATACAATTTTCACACATCTCACACCTTAATGCCATATTTTCTTTTAATTCATGATCTGAATATTAAGATAAAAGTTTCTGAACACACTTTAATCATGATTTCCCCTTTTTTCGTGGATTTTGCACTCTAGTCTAGGACCTCCTTTAAAATTGCAATCTGATTTTCCAACATCCTTTCATTTTTTCATCAAATGTATTTTCATCTTAATTTGTGTGATGGTTTTCTGCTTTCTGATTTTGTAAAGTTTCCCAAGTAGATTTGTTGGAAATTTTGCACTTTAGTCCCGATACTTGTCATTTTCCATGTTTACATCATTTTCTTGTATTTAAAATCTTGTCTCCATCATCTTTTCTTGTAAATAACATTTTCCTAACATTTTGCAGACATTAGACCATGCATCATGCACATGCACACATTTATCACATTTGGCCATGTGAAATTACTTAGTTACCCTCATGCCATCAATTCATGCACATGCATGTTAGTTTTACACTTAGTCATGCATAATTCCTGTATAAATCATCCCTCAGCATATTCTACACATTTAGATATATTTCCATGCATTTTGCATAATTTTCATTACTCTTTCACATCATTTCATCATTTTTAAGTAAAGCACACATTCCATATGATTTTCCGTGGATTTTTCCTTAATCTGTTTTCGAATTCTTTCACTTGACATTCGATTTGGTTCCCTTTACCCCGCATTTTTTATTTTTGTGATTTGATTTGGATTTCATCGCCCGAGGAAATACATTAATGGACCTAAAGGCCTACATTGGCCCAATTACAGATTATTTTCCCCTTATTGATTTTCACAGTATTTTCCCTAATTTTGACGATTTGGGTTGATCTCATTTTTTATTCTTTTGATATTGGTATGGTTTCCTGGATCATTCCCTCCAAAACCATTATCATTTAATGTGATTTTCTTCATATGTCACCAATTTGCCATTCTACATGGACTTCTTTGCAATTTTTTCATTTTGATCTCCGTGACATTTTCCACGATTCGAATGATTAAGGTTGATCCCATTTTTGATTCTTTTGGTGTTGCTATGATTTTCTGGATCCTTTTCTTCTAAAACAGCGTCATTTCATATGATTTTCTTTGTTGTTTCATGTTTTGTTATTCCGTCACTTCATGTGGGTTTCTTCGCAATTTTTGCATACTGTAGACACCCTGATTTTTGAGGAGGCTTGTTGATGAATCAAGTGGTGATGAATTCAGATCTTGCTTTCCCAAAAAAACTAGAATCCTCCAGGTGCATCAAACTAACCTAGAGTCATGGATTAGACCCTAGAGTTAAATCCAGTATCCTACTTAGCACATTTGGCCAATAGCTAGATGGCACACCTTTGTGGTACATTCTTGTAGCACACTAATATGGCATATCTTATTGGAGCACTAAATAAGCACACCAAAGCAAAGCACCTACCTAGCACACCTATCTAGCGCACATACCAAGCGCACCTCACTGGCACACTTGGCTGGCGCACCAGCTCGATTCTAGGTCGCTGGCTGTACATTTGCCTAGCGAAACTCCAGCCATTATACCCATGATCTGCTATAATTTTCGATTATTATCAACATAACGATCATTTTGCTTGGTCTTAGGGGGAGTTTTTCAGTTTCTTGAGCCTTTAGAACTTCCAAACTTTCCCTATATAAACCCTTGGTAGTCATTGGGAGAAGGGATTGGAAGAAGCGAGAAAGGAAGAGCCTTTGTTTCTAACACAAATACCCACGTCCTAGCAAAACTCTCACCCTTTAAGCAAGTGATCATCCACCTAGTATAGGGAAAAGTCCCCTCACCCATACCTTCCACAAAGTTCCATCTTTTGCATCACTTGGAGGTCATTTGGGAGGAAGGAGATCCCTGTTTTCTTCAACCATCAAGGTCATCTCGAGCCCCATGTGAAGGAGTACAAGAGCACACCCACAGGTAAGCATCTAGACTTTCTTATAGATAAATTTCCTTTCATGAATATGGGATCACTTTAGAGAAGTCTTATATGATGAATGTGCTGAATTTTATACTTGTTGGGTCATTTTATAATGCATGATATTCTCATGGATCATGACTTTTATGCAATTATACCAATCATGTCTTGTTCTTGTATTGTTGGATGAGATATATGCTTGCCTTTGAATCTCAGAGATTTGCAATATTTGGTGGATTCTTGTTTTATTCATATTTTAGATGCAATATGACTGATTTAATGTGTTCATTCCCCTTTTTGTTGCATGCATCTATGTTGTTCTCCTTGCATATGTTTTGGTGCTGGCTTTGTGCGTTAGTCATAGTCCTACGATTTTTATCAGAATAGGAATATGTGGTCTTGTGTGAGGCTTCTTGCCCTTGAGCACAAGACCCAGGTCATGGTGTCATGGGTTGCCACTCTTTCTTCTATGACTTTATGGAAGAGAGATGAGCCTAAATGTGATCAAGTTTTGTTTAGATGTCTAGGACGCGTTTTCAGATGGTCTTAAGCATATTTGCAAGATTTTATATCGCATAGCATATCAGTCAAGCTAACTATCTGTTCTGTAATTTCTGGGTCACACTTCAGTGGCACACATTGTTGGCACTCCTTAGTGGAGCACTTAGGTGGCACACTAGGCAGGAGCACCATTCTAGGGAACCAAACAGGCGCACCTGCCTGTTTCAGTGCACCAACAGTGACTTTTTGGCATGATATTTAACATGGTTCCCGATTTATTTTGCCTCTAGTTTTATTTGTGTGTTCTCCTGAATATATCCGAATGACATCGGTCTGATTTTGTACTCATCTATGCATGATAGCTTAGATTTTGCATGTAGCAAAGCGAGGACGTTAGCCACTCAATATTACTGGATCTATGGTTATATTAGTGCAATATCTTTGCACCGATGCTTGATCCACAACTTGAGTGACCTTTCAGAGCATTAGGACATATCCCACAGTCTCTC
>JAMKQA010010848.1:0-11563 GCA_024699735.1 Posidonia australis
AGTGGTACACTTCTCACTGCTAATGATGGTGATCCTCTCTCTCAGCCAACTATCTATGGAACTATAGTTGGAGGTCTTTAGTATCTCACTTATCTTGCCTAGATTTAGCCTTTGTAGTTACCATGTATCTCATTTTATGTAAAAGCTAGCCCAAAACAACCCATCTATAGGCCATCAAGTGCATTTTACGTTACATCAACAAAACAATTCTCCTTGATTTAGCCTTTCAATCGTCGAAATCCAACCTCTTGCTTGCATATTTCAATGTTGATTGGGCCAGGGAGTCCATTGATCACCAGTCAATCATTGGTGCTTGTTTATTTCTAGGTTGCAACATCATCTTGTGGACAACAAAGAAGTTCATTGTTGGTCAATCAAGTGTGGAATCTGAATACTAAGCCCTCACTCCTATCTTGGCAGATCTTTGGTGGTTTTTCTATCTTCTTCGTGAGTTGGGTATAGTTGTTCGATCTTCGCCTCTGGTGCTTTGTGACGATGTGTTTGCTCTTCACATTGCTTGCAATCCTATATTTCATGGTCGCACTAGGTACATCTAGATCAATTATCACTTCATTTAGAAATTACTTACTCATGGTCCCATCCACACAAATATGTTCCCTTATAAAATCAAGTTGCTGATCTTTTTACTAAAGTTCTCCCCAAAGATCGCTTTTGTCTATTCCAAGCTTTTGCTACAACTAGTTCCATTTAATTTGAAAGGGACTGTAGGAGTAACTTGATTTATCTAGAGTGGTCTAGAAACTTCCATTGCCTTGTACATTTACTTTTGTACCCAATACATCCAATTATATAAATGATACAATTTATTCATTACTGCTCAATTGATAACAATTCCCTTCTCCTCTCACATTCTTCACTATTACTTGAATGTTCTCGTAAAAAGTTTAATATCACTAACTTAACTTTTGCAATGTTTTATTTCTCTATATACAAATAGGTAAATCTTGTTGATGCTAGACAGAAGGTCATGATGATGGTATGTAAGTATTTCATTAACTTTTTGAAGGGTATGCAATGAAATATGATAATTCAAAAGATATACAAGTTATATAGTTCAAAATGAAAGATACGCCTAGACCCATTAAGGGACAACTTTTCGTCCATTCATGTGTTCAAAATGGACCCTTACCTCTTTCCATCCTTACCTATGTTCTCTTTATTTTTCATCTTGTTTGGGTTTTTGTTAAGAATTGTAGAGGAATAGTTTTTTCCCCTCTTCTTCTTCCTCCTATCCCATCCTTTTCTTTTCTTTTTCACTCTGCATTGGACTTGCTATGGTGTTATTCTTTTCCACCAGTAAAATTCTCCTCCTATAGGGGGTTTCTCTCTTAACAATCCAATCCCTTATCAAGCTACTTCTCTTGTCATACATGGTGAGTTTTTGCAAGGAATAACTCATCGGGTGTGAGTCGTGTGATACCAAGTGTATTCGATGCTTATTCAGTTATTCTTCATCGACCAATTGATTGTTCTTACTTCGGTTTCTTTTGCTACATGTGTGTTCTTGCTCTAGATTCATTTAGTTCATTTGCAATTTTTCTTGTTTGATTTCTATGGTTCTTAATTTATCATATAACTTTGGATTGCTTGAATAGAGATGGCTAGCTATGAACTTTTAGATAAACTAATGACTATGTATTGTTTTGTATCAAATTCAATTTTCTTACAACGTTCATCCTACACAGAGTAAGATAAGAAAACTAAGATACTTCATTACTCATTGTAATCTATATAATTTGCTAATTTTTCATTACACATAATTCATTGTTTTTCATTTGATAGTATGATCAAGTTGTGATTGACATTATTTTAACAGTGAATATATGATGTTATTAGAGCCTAGAGTGATTCAAGACCAAACAAAACGAACTTGCTCTAATGCCCTTCAATTTGATGAGATTGCTCTAACACCCTTCCTTTTGATGAGTCTTTCTATAGCCTCCCTAAAACGATCATTCCCCTTATCTTACTTTGATTCATATCCAAGTTTAATTTTTATTTATACTACTAATTGTAGTAGTATAAGCTTTAAAATGTGTTATATATTAAGCTTTACTTTTAATTAAATATATGATGTTAAAGTTAATCTAATAACCCATCATTTAAACTTCAAGCACCTACACCAAGGTCCCTTAGGTATGTCAATTTATAATCAGCAAAACTTGAAGCTTGTGTATCAAAGTTTTCCTTATTGTGAAAATTGATCTAAAGCAACAAAATCAACAAAAAAAAGAAAGAAAGAGGATTCCTATTATTTATTTATTTTTGCCATACTTTGTAAAATATGAATCTGAAAAAATCCATTACCGCCGAGCTCATAAATCGCAGCCATCGATTCTTGCTTTGGAGCGTGGGATAGAAATAAAGTCATGATTGCAACAGTATTGTTGTTTTTTTTAAACTTTTTTCCCGTTTTATATTGTTGTGACCAATAACGAGATCACGGACTTTCACTGTCGAGAAGAATCTACACTGTACCAAATCAAAACTCTAATATGAATAAGTTCCCTGCCCAACCTGTTTTAGATTATGTATACTACAAATTGATTCTGCAACCCAGTGGCTAATTTGGACAGGAAGATCCCACGAGATATAGAAAATTGATTACGTCAGCATGCACCACGGAAGGAATCCGATGAGAGAGCTAACATGCACAGATCACTTAGGATCGGAATGTTTTTTTAAGCCCCCAAAGGACAAACATAACAATAAGATAACTAGTTGATCACCTGCAGGACACGTTATACTGGTACTACCAGACCCAAATCTTTCTGTAGTTTTTTCTTGATTACATACTGTTTCATTTTACATGAGGAAAGTAAAGTTATGGCCATCTCACATGCAGATATGCTAAAAGAAAAAAAGAAAAAAGAGTTCCAATGGTATTCTAAAACTTTTAAAATTGCATACCGTTTCGTTCAGAGATGGAGTTCCAATGGCTTTGATTTCTTTTCGTATGATTATAACCATAAAAATTCCACCTATGCACACTCTTTCGTTCAGAGATGGGGTGGTTTGTTACAGTTCAATATAAATAATAAAAAAAACAAATCTACACTTGGTAAAAGCTGACAACTGCAAGTTTCTTTGACCAATTTGAATCAGACTTTAGTTCACTTGCTCTCGATTTCTTTATTCGTTATAAACATAATAACTAAAATACATTCGCCAGTCAATCATAAGTTTACGTAATTGTCCATTCTTGGATTTTTTGTAGCAGTCAACTTCTCCTCTGGGATCCTTTGAAGTTGTCCACGTTTTCAACTTCTTTGAACTTATACTTAGGATTCGAGTTTCTAGACAGTTTTTAAACATGTATCTTTTCTTCAGAAACTACAATAATTCAATAGTTCTACTAAATATTACTAATTTCTTAGAAACATGTAGTTCTTAGAACAGTAATTCCTTTACATTTCCAAAAACTGTAATATAATAGTTTCTACACTTAAGTTTAAAAATTAAAACTCTACCAAAATAGACTCCTAAGCGAGATTGAAACATTTCCAATCATTAACATGAAAGCTTACCGTTTGTTTAAGTTGTTTCTAATAATCAAATGGAAAACAAAGTACAAAAACTATCCATTTATGCTCTATGCTAGTAGAGGTGGCAACAGGTCAGGTTTGAGTTGGATCTACTTATATCTAGACTTATCTTTTTTCACGAGTCTGGGTCTAGATTCTAAAATTAAGGCCTAGACCCAGGTCCAGGAAGATAATAGGTTTGGATCCGAATCTCGAATTTAATAGGTCCTTCAACCTATTTCTTAATGGAGATTCAATTATTGAAATGATTCAATGAAAACAAGAGATTTCTCGAAAAACAAGAGATTTCAATGATTCAAATTATTCAAATAAACATATCCAAATATACATTCAAGATTCAACTCTAATATAACTCAAATACACATTCAATATTCAAAATTTAAAATTCAAATAAATTTTACTAAATGCAATGACATTTAACTGAGATTCAATTATTTAAATGATTCAATGAGATTGAGAATAGAATATTATATATTATATATTATATATATAGTGTAAATATTATACATTAGTTATTATATTTAACTTATAATATATTACATACAAATCAGGTCCATAAATCCATGAATCTAGATATTTTTAAATCCAGATTCTACCCAGTAAATGAGTAGATCTAGCGGATCTACGTCTACGTTCTATAGATATCATTTTCAAGACCCAGATCTATATTTTATTGATCCAGACCCATGAATTCTAAATACATACTTAATCCATTACCAACCCCACCTGCGAAAGAAAGCATAAGTTTAGGTCCTTTGGGTGCTGCTCCTTGACACCACAACATTAATTAACGAATGTCTTCACAACCCTTCTCTAAACCATTATTACCATTATGCCATTGTGAAGGCCCCGAAGCTCTGAGAAGATGGCGCAGCTGACTTTAATGAACATCAAGAATGAACTCAACACAGGAAAAGAAAAAAAACTTCAATGAACACCAATAACACTTTTGTTTCTTCTTTCCTCCAACAAACCAGTGGCAGCAGACTTTCATGAACACATAAAATACATACAACACACGGTGACAATTGACTTGGACCCCCAGCCCTGGATCCAACGGCTCAAATCCATCCAATCCACAAATGGACTACAGCCTAACGGTGGACTTACGACGCCAATCTCGGCGCAAACGAGGGGCTCTCACCGAACGAAAGTTCCCCCAACAACTGTTTCAGTTGCCACGTGGCAATGGGACGAGAATTTGTTAATTTCTCGCCACAAAAGTTCAAAATTTGAAAAAAATAATAAAAAATTTTTTTATTAAAAGGTGAACTTTTGGGTAAAAATAAAGGTAAGAGAGAAAATGCTCTGGTGTAATTTTGAACTGGCTGAGGTTTTCCTGACGTGAGGTCTGACACGAATGCCTTTTTGTCCTTGGGAGTGATGGAAGCAGAAGAAGGGTAACAGTGTAATTATATGGAATCGTGGGGGAAGTTGTTCGGTGCAGTTCCTGCGTTCAAGATGTTTTGATTTAGAATTAGAAAATTTAAAATAAGTGGAAAGTAATATAATATTATTATTCTATTTAGGAGTAATTACTTTTTGAAGTTCAATAAATATAAATAGATGCATAGAAATTCTGATTTGGTTGGGAAAAAAAATAAATATTAGAATAAATGTAGAAATAAGTAAAAATAAAAAATGTAGATTAATAGGAATTAACTTGATTTTATATACATATAATTTGAAATATATATACATTATATTAAATATAAATTATTTTTATATAAAAATAAACGCACATACATATATCTGAATCAAACAGGATTAGTGTTTTATTTTGTCCTCGTATGTTCGTGGCTCAGAAGGCGATGAAAATCGATTTTTGAACAGAGTCACGAAATTGTTCCTCGGTAAAAAGAAAGGGAATAAATAGCTTATGTCCCTTGTTGTGTATCTAATGACGCTTTTGCCACTAATGGAATCCAAGGTCATTACCATTCGTTGTCCGTCACTCCGTCTGAGTCGAGAAAAGTTTGGATACGAGTGACTTTTCCCATTTCATGTCCCATTTCTTTGATTAGCATGTGACTCCGAACTTCCACCCATACACCACACTCATCGGTGGGACCTTAAACAAATATTACCAGTGGCAATATGGCTACCTTTCCTTTCAAATCTCATTGCTAGATTACCTAAATCACTGTTTAAGTGTGTAGAAACTCTTGGGTTAGTTACAAACAAAGCTCATGTAAATTAATCAACTTACCACAAGAAAATAGGGTGGGCTCACATCCAAGGCTATTGTTCTAAACCAAAGCAATAAATTATTTATATTATAGTTTATTTCTGCCATACTCCTCTACTGGTTTCAGTCTCCCATTGAGAAGGAAGAAGGAAGAAGAAAGAAGGAGAAGAAGCAACAGAAAGAGATGGGAACTACCACCGTCCTCTCTCTCCTCCTCGTACCCATTATCTTCTTCACCACCATCAATGGAAACGTAGAGGTGAAGCCACTGCTAGACCTGAAGTCCTCTCTCGACCCAGACGGCCTCTTCCTCCCCTCCTGGACGCCCCTGGGCGACCCATGTGCCGGAGACTTCGAGGGAGTGGCCTGCGATGTCCATGGCAAGGTGGCCAACATCTCCCTGCAGGGGAAGGGTCTCTACGGCACCATCTCCCCGTCGGTGGCCGGGCTCCGGTCCCTGTCCGGGTTATACTTGCATTACAATGCTCTCACCGGGAAGATACCCGAGGAGATAGCAAACCTTACAGGGTTGTCTGATCTGTATCTGAATGTTAACAATCTGTCCGGGAGTATTCCGGTGGAGGTCGGGAACATGGCTGGGCTCCAAGGTGAGTGGAGTTTGGGAAATGGGGGATTTTTCTTTGTTGGTGTTGGGTTTTGGCTTTTGATGTTTGGTTTCTTGAAAAGATTTGATCTTTCCTGGTGTAGTGGATTTATTTTCGTTCGTATGGTGGAGTGGAGATAAAAAAGAGAGTTCTTTTTTCGTGTTTTTTTCGTATGGGTTCTTATCTGCACTGCTTTGGTTCCTGAAAGCTTGGTTTTGTGAAGTAGCTCTTGTTTCTACAGGCATTTCTCTTGTGGGTTCCTAGCTCGCTCTCTCTTTCCCTCTTCTGCTTTGAGCAGCTGGAGCTAAAAAACATTGGTTTTCCTGGTGCATTTGCCTTTTTTTCTTCTATTTTTTTTATCTCCGGTGTTTCTAATAATTGGTTTATGTTTCTCCTTCTGTAAGCCTTGAAATCTTAGCTATTTTTATTGGTTTTTTTGTAGCTCTGTTTTAGTTTTTTTTTTTTCCACCAGTGACATAATTCGTGGGTTGGGTGCATCACCAGATTTTCCTTTCAACATTTTTTGATATTTTTACCTGTTTTTGTAGCATCACTTCCCTTTCATTGTAGGGCATGAACGCTTCATTTTCCACTCCAATTTTTTTTCTTATGTTTAATATTTTCTGGTATTTCCACTTGCGACTCCAGAAAGATCACATTTTGATGTTGCAATCAGGGTCTTTTCCGTTGATATTTTTAGTTTGATCCTCTTATCTAGAATTTTATCTATGAAATAAAGCTTCTAGTATTGGTGGAGAGTTGTGTTGTTCTTGTACTTTTCCCTATGTCTCTCTAATCTTTGTTCCTCTGTAGTCTTGCAGCTTTGCTACAACCAGCTCACTGGTAGCATACCCAACCAGCTAGGACATTTGATGAAGCTTAATGTTCTTGCTTTGCAATCCAATCTTTTAACTGGTGCAATCCCGGCAAGTTTGGGGAACTTGACTGAACTAACACGGTTAGATTTGAGCGCTAACCATCTTTTTGGTTCGATTCCAGTGAAGCTAGCAGAGGTGCCTCAGCTGACGATTCTCGATGTCCGAAACAACTCTCTTTCTGGCAATGTACCTTCTGGTAATACCTTCTTCAGTTGATTCCTATATTGTTCTTTACTCCTTTGTTATTGATGTGCTGACATGTTATTACCCAATTCTGCTGAAGAACTGAGGAGATTGGGAAGAGGGTTCCTTTTTGGGAACAACCCTGGTTTATGTGGAACGGGGTTCACTACACTGAGAGTGTGCACTTCTGCAGATCTCATCAACCCAAACAGACCTGAGCCTTATGGACCAGAGGATGCCAATGGCCTCCCACAAAGGGGCATACCTCAGCCTGCCAACATCAAGTCACATTGCAACACCACCCACTGCTCAAACTCGGCATGGTCATCTACAATAACCGTCGTTGCTGGGATTGTGGCTGTTATTATTGGTGGAGTGCTATCTGGACTTTTTGCTTTTGCATGGTATCGTCGTCGGAAGCAAAAGATTGGTAGTTCATTGGAGGTTACTGACAGTAGGTTGAGCACTGATCTCAGCAAAGATGTGTATCGAAAGAGTGTCTCTCCTCTTATTAGTCTTGAATACTCCAGTGGATGGGATCCCCTGTCTGATGGTAGGAGTGGTGTTGGTTTCTCTGAGGAGGTCTCGCAGAGCTTTAGGTTCAATCTTGAGGAGGTGGAGTTTGCGACACAGTACTTCTCCGAGGTCAATCTGCTCGGAAGGAGCAACTTTGCCTCAACTTATAAGGGTATCTTGAGAGATGGATCTGTTGTTGCAGTAAAGAGCATCTACAAGACCAGCTGTAAGACAGAGGAGGCTGATTTCTTGAAGGGTTTGAAAGTTCTAACTTCATTGAGGCATGACAATCTCGTTGGACTGAGAGGCTTCTGCTGCTCAAGAGGGAGAGGAGAGTGCTTCCTTGTCTATGATTTTGTAGCTAATGGGAGTTTGTCACAATATTTTGATGTGAAGAAGGGTGATGATGAGAATGTCCGCATTCTGGATTGGCCTACGAGAGTTGCAATAATCAAAGGCATTGCCAAAGGTATCAGATAGCATTTCTTGACATCTAATAGAAACTGAAATATTGTTTGAGAATTTTCATACATTATTTGTTAGACATTTTAAAGAAGTATCTGAAATTTTTGTTGTTTTGAAGTGTTCATTTCTAGACAAATTGATAGAGCTGCCACTGCCAAGGAAGAGAATGATAGTTGACCAGTTACATCTTTCTTTTGTCTAGAGTTTTTAAAGTACCACTGTCAAAATATAATGTTAATTAGCTTTCACTTAAAAGTCATATACCCCCAAAATTTTCTGCACAGTAACTGTTAGATTCGGAATTTCCAAAATGGATAGTAGCACACTCCTCGATACCCAGAATAATACTTCAAAACTGCTTGATTTTGTTTTACTTCATTTTTCATATATGGTACATTGATAGTTTGGTATTACCATGCTCAGTTTCTCATTTTTTCAATTGATTCTGAAAGAGGACTTCATTCAAAAATGATATAAATGGACAAGTTTAGCTGCTCAACCAACAGCCAACTTTCATTAATTCAATTTCTCATGTGAGGTGTGATGTCTTCATGCAATGAGCAATTGTCCGCCTAAAATCGTGGTTATTGAAATCTGCTTACTATTTGTCAGATGATCACAACTTTTTATGATTTTATTTTATTATTTTACATTTTCTGAATTTTTACTGGGTTTTAATTCAGGAATAGAATATCTACATGCCAATAGAGCTAACAAGCCCTCTCTAGTTCACCAGAACATTTCTGCTGACAATGTTCTCATAGATCACCATTTCAAGCCCTTGCTCTCGGGTTCTGGCCTCCACAAGCTGTTGGCTGATGATGTCGTCTTCTCAACTCTCAAAGGCAGTGCTGCTATGGGTTACCTTGCCCCGGAGTACACCACCACTGGTCGTTTCACTGAGAAGAGCGATGTGTATGCTTTTGGTGTGATCATATTCCAGGTCCTAACTGGAAAACGAAAGACAAATCATTTGAGGCTTGGTGCGGAATCTGGAAAACTTGTTGACCTCATTGATGAGAGCTTGGAAGGAAATTTCTCGAAAATGGAGGCAGCAAAGTTGGCAGGTATTGCATTGGTCTGCACTGCTGAAGCTGCAAGCCAAAGGCCGACGATGGAAGTAGTACTTCAAGAACTAAGCAGCAACCGGAGCTGAAAATCAAGTTTTTGCTTAAAACTCTTAAGCTTACTAACTCTCCCACTGGCTATGGCAAGGGTGCCTGAAAATGAAGCATTTCCAACTGAAGCATGTAAAAAGCCTAAGGGATTTTCTGAGCATGTCAAATGCAAATCTGACATTTATCTGTATGTACATGCCCTTTGGTGCTGCAAAGTGCTTTTTGATGATTTCAAATTCCAAAGTTTGCACCACCACAACCCACCCCCGACAAACCAGCCCCCGGCAATGCAAAGCCCCAAGATTTGGTTACGACATGTGATCCAAGTTTGTTTTTTATTTCATGGTTCGTAAAGGTCACTCGTTGTGCCCTTCTGGTGTGTAGGCAAATGCTTCAATAAAAAACAACAAATGACCTGTAGGAATAGATTGCAGGAGGACCCCATGCACAAGTACAGCGCAAACGTCTCTATTAGAAGCTGCCTGATGGTGCAATGAGAGAACAATTGATAGGAGGGTCCATGCATTATTACTTGCAGAAACTGTGAACTTGCATATTTAAATGGTAGTAAGAAATTCCCTTTGTTTTTTTCTAGAGATGGATGAATAGGCTCTATGATGAGAAAAACTACTAAAAAGGATAAAACCTAAAAGATCTTGACTAGAATAATCATCAAGTCACGAAAAGATTCAATAGCACAAAGACAGTTAGAATTTAAGCATAAGGTATCCAACAAGTAGAATAGACTGTCACGTTCCTCAATGAACATTTATCCATAACATCATCATCGATAGACACTGAAATGCTTCTGAAATCTTGATAGGTAATAATCTTCTGAAACAGCTCCCATATCCTCAGCAAAATAATCAGCTGCAACACCTGTCCAGTGCTCACCCGAAGCTGGAAATGAAAAAGATTTTTTGAGCACAGAAGAGGTGAAAGTACCAACGGTTAAAATACTTGTTCAAAAAATCAGATAGGCAGATTGTTTAGTTACAAATATATGTGTTCAGTTTCCAAATCATCTACACTCGGCGATCCAATGATGGTTCAAGATCCGAAGTTACATTATCTGTAACACACTAATCCTGCGTTTACTGTGTCGCGCTGTCCAAACAGTCGACATTGCCAATCATAAGCACACTTGTGTCGTCAAAAAGTCATAGACCACATCCATCCATCCATCCATCATAGTACTTCTCTATGCTACCTAGTTCTACTATATCATTGTTATCTTCATCAATGCTTGCTATCTCTTATGATGGCTGGTGTAATCTATTTACTATCACTAACCTTCGCAACTACCATGTTATTCATGTTCTTTCATTGTTTTTTTTGTTCACGGTTGAGATAGTTAGAGGAGAATTTTTTATACATACTTCAGGATTCGAACTTAGGATCTTGTGACGAGTTTAGAGTTCTCCCAACTACTGTGACAATGAAACATTGTCTATGTTCTTTCATTGTTTCGTCGGCAAGGGAAAGAAAACACAAGGGAAAGCTGTATTTCCTTTTTCGCTCACGAAGTGAAAGCTGTATTGCTAAAACATTTTGGAGTAGTTACATTACCTCACATTTCTTTTGCAAATATTTGAGAAACAAACTGCAAACGACAAGCAAATCCAATATCATACGCTCAGAATTGCAATCCACATGCCTACTGTTACCAATCCCGTTGGTTCTTCATTCTTTCTGTTGTTTTTGCTGGCCTTTCTTCTGTATTGATGCCCTTCCGTCAAACTCAAGCTGTAACGCTATAATAATTTGAACTAGCACCCGCAGTAGAAGATCTAAACATGTTCTTCTTCTTTTTGCTTTGAGTGAGAGAGAGAGAGAGAGAGAGCCTCATATTTACTTCAGATGAGAATGAAGAACCTAACAGCTAAATACGAGGCAATTCCTTTCTAAGATAATGTTGTGAATTTTGCCAAGATTTAACTGTCACACAACTTCCATCAGAGCCATCTTAGTTCTCTGTACCGTAAGGTATTCAAATGAAATCGACAAATCTCAAATTTCCAAATTACGATTTATTTCTATCTGC
>JAMKQA010010849.1:0-15689 GCA_024699735.1 Posidonia australis
ATTTAAACCATTTAAAACTCAAATTAATTAAGTAAAAACCCTAATTAAAACCAAAATCAAATAAAATCCATTTAAACCATTAAAAAATTCAAATTAATTAAGTGAAAACCTTAATTAAAATGGAAATCAAATAAAATCCATTTAAACCATTTAAAACTCAAATTAATTAAGTAAAAACCCTAATTAAAACCAAAATCAAATAAAATCCATTTAAACCATTAAAAAATTCAAATTAATTAAGTGAAAACCTTAATTAAAATGGAAATCAAATAAAATCCATTTAAACCATTTAAAACTCAAATTAATTAAGTAAAAACCCTAATTAAAACCAAAATCAAATAAAATCCATTTAAACCATTAAAAAATTCAAATTAATTAAGTGAAAACCTTAATTAAAATGGAAATCAAATAAAATCCATTTAAACCATTTAAAACTCAAATTAATTAAGTAAAAACCCTAATTAAAACCAAAATCAAATAAAATCCATTTAAACCATTAAAAAATTCAAATTAATTAAGTGAAAACCTTAATTAAAATGAAAATCAAATAAAATCCATTTAAACCCTTAAAAAACTCAAATTAATTAAGTAAAAACCCTAATTAAAACCAAAATCAAGTAAAATCCATTTAAACCATTTAAAACTCAAATTAATTAAGTGAAAACCCTAATTAAAACCAAAATCAAGTAAAATCCATTTAAAGCATTAAAAATTCAAGAACCCTAATTAAAACCTAAATCAAGTAAAAAACCAAAATCTTAATTAAATCCTTAATCAAATCAAGTAAAAACCCATTAAATCAAAATCTGAATTAAATCAAGTAAAAAATAAATTACATCAAAATTTGGACTAATCTTCAAATCAATTGTAAGACTTAAACCCAAAGCCTTAATCCATTAAAACCCATTTAAACTCAAATCTAATCCATTTAAAACCCTTAAATAATAAAACTCAAAAAACCCTAATTGAAATCACTTAATTAAACTTAAAATAATTAAAACCACAAAAACCTAAATTAAATAAAACCCAGAAATCCTAATTAAAATCACTTAATTAAAATAATAAAACCCAAAACCCTAATCACAAAAGCATGAAACAAGAAAACCCAAAATCTCTAATTAAAAACCTAATCAAAACCCTAAAATAATAAAAATCCCGAAAGCCCACTCCACAAGACCATTAACAGCCCACACACACCCATTCATTTCTTCAATCAAAAACTTAGCAAAAGACCAAAAATAATTCCGACGACAGCCAGCTCATCCTCCTCCGACGATAGCCCGCAATTTCCGCCGCCTATCCCTCCTCCCATGCGATCCACAGCCAACTCTCGTCTAGGCAGGCCCGATTCAACGACCCTCATCCACTAGAGAGGAGAATCCACAACGCTGGAAGACCTTGCTGGCGCATAAAACACCCCACCGCTGACTGAAGGGAGGATGATAGTTTTGAAACCTAGAGAACCATGGAGGAGAACCTTGAGAATTTTGGCAATTCCCCATGACCTTCGAACCTCTCTCATAACCACCATTGAAATCGGAGCACTACTACCCTCGCGCCGCCTGAGCAGTCACATCTAGGAGTGCTACCGTCAAGCCTCACCAGGAGGGACAGAGCCATCGTCACGCAGGTACTCCTTCCCCGTTTTAATCTCGAATGATCCTCCTTTAATTCCGTCGAGTCCATTTGAGCTTTCTGTCGAGTATCATCGGGTTTATGGTCCCCCTTGTCAGCAATCTTCTCCTCCTCTGGTGGTGGATTCACCACCACTGGCGAGGCCTATGGCCTCTTGAATCGGGATAAGGCCTGCCACCTCACCCCATCTCCTTCCTCCTTCCCGAGCCCCCATTGCTCAGGAAGGATTTCCCTGGCCTCCCATGGCCAAGGGAACGTCGTTGTTGCTCCGTCGACCGCCTCCCTCTACTGTAGAACCCACCGAATGGGGGGAGTCTTCCGATCACGCTCGTTACAAGTCGTCGCCCTAAGAAGCTTTGCCACACTGCCATGGAGCCCCCCACATCACCATGCCATCTTCACAACCTCCGGAGTAACATCCCCACCTATGCCACGTCTGCTGCCGACACGGGGGGTGGGTAGAGCCACTCGGGTGTCCCCGACCTCCGCTGACCCCTCCAGAGCATCCACCGTACTACCCCAACGCTCCCCTGCTCATCGCCACGTTGTCCTAGTAGCAGAACCACCGCCCGTGAGCTATAACCAGAGATGAGGGGAGCACCTCAAGCATCCCCGACCTTGTCCAATGTGCTGAAGAGCCTCCTTGCACCTCCCTCCAGCTTTCCCAACCATCGCCTATGCCCCTTCGCCGCCGTGTCGCCGCCTGTGCCTCGCCGAACCGCTCATTGGACCCCTCACCGGTGAACTTCGAAGAGAAATAGTTTTGTCTAGAACCTTAGCTTTTTAATTGATTACACTTAGGTCCTTAGGTCATTACATTTAGGTCCTTTTTTTTTGTGTTTAAGCCCCTCTAGTTGTAAGTAAAGTTTTATTTCTTTTGTTTTCTTATAAAAATTGCATATTGTCCCTTGAATGTTTTCTTTTTTTCATGGCCAACTCAGTAATGTTTATTTCATCACATTAAGGCCCCTGAAATCATGTTTTCTTGCAATTAAGTCTTGAAAGTTTGTATTGCACCCTAGAGCTTTTTAAAACAAACTTTCTTTGTGAAATTTACATTCAAAACCTTAAAAGTTTTTGTAATTACACTGAATACCATAAAAACGTAAATTTCAGTACATTTATATCTTGGAATTTTTCATGTAAGCCCTTGAATTCATAAAATACAATTATAGGAAATTTGCATCCAAGCTCTTGGATTGCTTCTAAATTTATTAATTAGGGTTTTAATTGTTTTAACACACATTTTTGGTATTTTTCACTTTTTTGATCACACGTGTGTTTATAATTTATCACGTGAATAAAGTTTTCATCCAAAAATCATGTTTGCAATGTAAAAAGATTTTTGATTTCACATTTTGGTCACATTTGCACATTTTATATAATTTTTGCACATCAAACCCTAAACTTTCTTGAAATTACTAAAATACAATTTTCACACATCTCACACACTTTAATCATGATTTTCCCTTTTTTCGTGGATTTTACACTCTAGCCTCGGACCTTCTTTAAAATTGCAACTTGATTTTCCAACATTCTTTCTTTTTTCTCATCAAAATGTCTTTTCACCTTAATTTGTGTGATAGTTTTCTGTTTTTTGAATTTTGCAAAGTTTCCCAAGTGGATTTGTTGGGAATGTTGCACTTTAGTCCCTATTGACATCATTTTCTTGTATTTAAAATCTTGTATCCAACATGTTTTCTTGTAAATAACATTGTCCTGTCATTTTGCTTACATTTTGCATACATTGGACCATGCATCACGCACATGCACACATTTATCAGATTTGGCCATGTGAATTTACGTAGTTACCCTCAGGCCATCATTTCATGCACATGCATGTTAGTTTTGCACTAAGTCATGCATAATTCCTGTATAAATCATTCCTCAGCATCTTCTACACATTTAGATACATTTTCATGTATTTTGCATAGTTTTCATTACTCTTGCACATCATTTCGTCCTTTTTGAGTAAAGCATGCATTCCATATGATTCTTTGTGGATTTTTTCCTTAATTTGTTTTCAAATTCTTTCGCTTGACATTCGATTTGATTCCCTTTACTCTACATTTATGTATTTTTGTGATTTGATTTGGATTTCATCGCCCGATGGCATACATTAATTAACTTAAAGGCCTACATTGGTCCAATTACAGATTATTTTTCCCTTGTTGATTTTCACGACAATTTCCCTGATTCCGATGATTTGGGTTGATCCCATTTTTGATTCTTTTGATGTCAGTGTCGTCGCCCCCACCATTTTCTCCAAAAACACTGTCATTTCTTGTGATTTTCCTTAATTGTCACCATTTTGCCATTTTGCATGGACGTCTTTACAATTTTCCCATTTTGATTTCCATGACATTTTCCATGATTTTGATGATTTGGGTTGATCTCATTTTTGATTCTTTTGGTGATTGTTTGATTTCCTAGATCATTTTCTTCTAAAATATCGTCATTTCATGTGATTTTCCTTGTCATTTCCTGTTTTGTTATTCCATCATTTCATGTGGATTTCTTCGCAATTTTCGCATACATCTGTACATCCATCTAGTCATGACTTGGCATTCATATTAGCATGATTTAGAGTACAATCTAGGCTTAGCAAGCATTCATTTACATTCATCCTTTAGCAAGCGAATCAGACTAGAAACACTGAGTTTCTCAGGTGCACGAGGGTGCTGAACACCTTCCCTGTGTGTAACAGGAATCCTTACCCTTTCTCTAGTTTGTAGACATTTAGTCTTTTCATTTGCATCTCATGCATTTATCCATTTTTTGTTGTTTGTTTGTGGTTTTCCTCGTCTTTCCCTTATAAGACTCGATGCCAACTCCAATTTTTGCCTTATCTTATCTTGCGTCTTTGCCTTCTGGCATGGATGTGGCCTTCTCCTTTGGCGTCCTCTGTGCCAATTCCTAGGTGGGCATGGTCACAACTAGGAAGGGTGGTACTAGATACAGTTACGTGGGTTCGAGCATTGGTTTAAGGGAGAGAAGATCCTACTTCGTCTGTTGTCGAGCAGGACACTTACCAGTGTAGTGTATTCATCGACAGCAGAACCCAGAAAATGTGGTATGCTACAACTATGCAAAGACCAGACGCATTTAGCAGAGTAGCTTTGATCCTCTAAAGCCAGTTGGGGACGCACCTCACCAGCCAACTAAGGGATGAGTATTTTCAATAACTGCTCCTGATTGTAGTCCTTCAGAGGATGTTGTAGAGGGTAAGAAGCAATACTGTGCTATGTATTATGATCTTTCCCTTCTTTTGTAGGCATGTATCTGGTACTGTTTCTTATAATAATTATGATTTGTGATGTGTGTTAATTAAGTTCTTTTCTTGTGCCTGACCTAATGGCTAAAGTCTTGTTCGACTTATGGAGTTCATTCTCCATTATCTTTGAGTCATTTGCAGTGGAGAATGGAGAAAGACCAGTTGGGTTGGCTTTTCACCTTGACGTTGTAACCCCACCAGGAGAGCACAACCTAGCACGAAAGTAACTTCGGTTAGTCAATGTTTAGCTAGGATACAAGGACTTCAAGTCTAGCTTAATCATATTGGATATACAAGAATATGACGTAATCCTGGGTATGGACTGGCTAGAGCAATATTCAGCCATGATCAACTGCACCAAGACGAGAGTGTTGGTGGAATATCTAGGTCAGGGATGTACGTGGTGCAAGGAGTGAGGCTAGGAGAATAGAAAAAGATAATCTTAGTAATAAAAGCCAACTGCCACCTAGCAAGAGTCTGTGTAGACTACCTAGCTTGTGTGATAGTATCCTCCTCACCTGCTTTAAGGATACAAGACATGCTAGTGGTTCGAGAGTGTGGATGCAGATTTGGGGGTGATTGATGTAGATGTCGTCGTGTCCACTCACATCAACACCTTTTATCGTGATCGCCACTTATCCTTTGCTTTCATCGGTTGACAAGACACCTTGCGGGAGTTATTGCAATGGATGTAATGGATGTAGGTTCCTGGTTCACTGGATCGATGGCCAGATCTCGTCCAGCGACTCCCTTGTGCTATGTAGTAACCTTCCCTTCAAAACAAACAAAATAGAAAAAGAAAATCTAGATTAGTTCTAGGTGTAGTAATCAATGTCAGAAAGAAAAATAAACAACATGAACAAATAAATTTAATACTAACCGGGGGTTGTCCCCACATACATATGTCATGGGCTATATTATGTCATGCAATGGATTATATGAAATAAAAAGTGAAATAATTGGAAAACAATACTCCCTTCATTCTCATACGCTGTGGAGTAGATGGAAGAAGTGGAGGCTACGGATGGAGCTATGGATGTGCACATAGGCTTAGATTGAAAGGATCTCTAAGGATCTAGGTTTCTGACTTGATTTCATTAGGGCTTTGCCAGGAATTGATCTCTCTAGGCCACCTCTCTCTCAATTTGGAAAGCCTCCCAGAATTAAAGGTTTGGGGGTCTATTTATTGGCACGAGGACGTCAGATCTCGTCAAAAACAAGTCAAGAAAATATCTAGATATTGAATCTACTTAAAAATTCAAAAATAGGATATTTAGTACTCATCGCCGATGGGACCGGTGACATATCAAGATATGTCGCCACATGGTCGGCGATAGCCTAGAAAATTCTATTTTTTGATGTAGAAAAATAGGCAAAATTGTCCTTTACAATTTAGTCACCACTCCTTATGGCAACAAGCTCTAAATATCTTCTCCTTTAAAATAAAAATCCAAAATTGATTCAACAAATATCTAGCAATTGTAAATAACTCGTTTTGACCTTTTCAAACTCTCTCGAAATCGTTAAATATTCTAGAAAATATTTGAATTCCAAATCAAATTTTAAATCCAAATTCAAAGTTAAAATCACATTTAAAAGATAAAATTCCCAATAATTACGAAAATTATGTTAAATATATCTATAATAAATTCTAGTCTCGTAATTACATAAATATTTGGAAATTAAGCATATGTTGAAATTATCTTTTAAAAATATAAATAATTCTAGCATTTAAAAAGGTGATAATTAATATCATATCTTGTTTTTGCACATGATAAAAATGTATGAAATTAATCCTAACGTCATTTGTTATTCTAGAAGTTTCTGGAATTATCTGGCATTAATAAAGATTTATATGATATTCCATAAATAAATACTTAGAGAATCCTAGAAATTATAATAATCATGGGAAAAATCATGATAATACTTATAAATATCCCATATATTATATTAAAGCCTGGGATGACAAATTATCTCGAGAAAGAATTCAGGATTATTATCGCCTATTGGTGTGGCGACGAGTATAGTTGCTTGTATTTGTGGCGACGAGACTAGTCGTGTGTAACTATGGCTACGAGTCTAGTTGCCTGTACTTGTGGCAATATCCTAGTCTTTTTGCTTTCTATCCTTATCTTTTATGTTAAATCTGCATAAACTCCTTGAAAGTCCAGAAAATACTCAAAAATCACATGAAATCATAAAAACACATTCTTTAAGCTCAAAGTACTCAAATCTGCCACCAATTTAAGTAAGATGAGAGCATTAGCTTTGCCACAGCTAGCGACTCATACCAAAACGTTCAAGGGACTCAAGCCTACCACCAGTTTGAGCGGGTTAGCACTACCACAGCTAATAACCTTGAATCAAGTAAAATCAAGAATGTTTTTAAAGAAAATATGAAATATTTGGAAAGTAGAGTAGAAGATCCTCAATCCTGTGATCTGGGGCGTCTCAAAGGTTCTTATCCTAGACGACTCTGGGAAATGTGAAAATGGGATATCTACAGAGAGTAGCTTGACATCTTTCCAAAGAAGTTGCCATATAAAGAAGTAGAATTTCATATTGACTTGGTGCCAAGGTCGGGTCCCATTTTGAAGACTCCTTACAGAATGACACCTACAAAATCGAGGGAGTTTAGAACTCAACTGCAAGAACTACTGGACAAGGGATTTATCTTGCCAAGTGTGTCACCTTAGGGAGCATCGATATTGTTCATCAAGAAGAAAGATGGTTCGCTCCGACTATGTATTGACTATCGAATATTGAACCAAATGACTGTAAAGATCAAATACCCTCTACCCAGAATAAATGACCTATTTGACCAGTTGCAAGGTGGTTCCTTATTCTCAAAGATAGATCTGAGATCAGGTATCATTAGCTTCTGATCTGGGAATTAAATGTGCACAAGACAGCTTTTCAGACTCAGTATAGCCATTATGAGTTCCTGGCTATACCATTAGGGTTGACGAATACACCAACTGCTTTTATGGATCTGATGAACAAAGTATTCTAGCTCTACTAGATTAGTTTGTAGTGATATTTGTAGATGATGTGTTGGTATATTCTCTTGATATAGAGACCCACCAGATGCATTTAAGGACTATACTAGAGACACTGAGGCAGCACCAGTTATATGCAAAGTTCTTTAAATGTGAGTTTTGGCTGGAAGAGATCGCATTTCTCGACCATATCATTTCAGGAGAAGCTATGAAAGTGGGTCCAGCCAAGGTGGAAGCAGTTAGTTATTGGGTTAGGCCCAAAACTATGACCGAAATTAGGAGTTTCTTGGACTTGGTAGGATATTACAGGAGATTTATTCAGGACTTCTTCAAGATTGTAGCACCTTTGATCATGCTAACTTGAAAGGAAGTTCCATTCATCTGAGATAGGCAATGCAAAGAGAGCTTCAACGAGTCGAAGGCTCATCTGGTCACATCTCTAGTTTTGTCTTTATCCTTTGGGAGTGGAGGTTTTGCAGTATACAGTGGCACCTATGGAACCAAGTTGGGGTGTGCCCTGTTGCAACATGGTAAGGTGGTGGCATATGCTTCTAGACAGCTAAAAGATTATGAGAAGAATTACCCCACCCACGATCTAGAGATGGCTATAGTTGTTTTTGCACTAAAGATTTAGAGGAATTATCTATATGGTGAATAGTTTGAGGTGTTCACAGATCATTGAAGCTTGAAGTATATCTTCACATAGAAGGATTTGAACCTCTGACAGCGAAGGTGGGTGGAATACCTCAAAGACTATGAATTTAGTCTATCCTACCACACGGGAAAAGCCAATGTGATCGTAGATGCTTTGAGTAGACGCGCCCATATTGTAGCTAGCCTAATGATCAAGGAATGGTGCATACTAGAAGAGTTGGTTGAGTGCAAACCCCAAAGACAGTCATAGGGACTTGTTAGAGCTTAGACGACTAATCTATCTATTCATCCTAGATTATTGGAGACAATAGTGTCAGTTCAGCAACTTGATCCTTTTGTATAGAAAATCTTGAGGAAGTTGGAGGTGGGAGAGGTGCCTCATTACTCCATTGGTGTAGATACAAAGCTCAAATATGACCCACATCTGTATGTGCCTTAGGAGGAGGAGGTGAAGTAGAGATTTCTAAATGAAGTCCACTGGTCCATATATACGATCCATCTAGGAAGTACCAAGATGTAAAAGGACCTTAAAAGGAACTTCTAGTGGCTTGGAATGAAGAGAGAGAGATTGCTATGTATGTGGTGAAATGTGCAACCTACCAATTGGTAAAGATGGAGCATCAGAAGCCTAAAAGAATGTTGCAACCTCTGGATATTTTGGTTTGGAAATGGGAGCATGTGTCAATGGACTTCGTAATAGGACTACTCAGGACCAGGGAAAGAATGATACAGTTTGGGTAATTGTAGATCGGCTTACGAAGTCAACACACTTCCTGCCTATGTAAGTGAACCTCCTATTGTCATAGCTAGTAGAGTTGTACATGTCTAAGATAGTTTGATTGCATGGAGTTTCAGTGTCTATCATGTCGAACAGAGACACCCAGTTTACATCAAGAATTTGGGGAGCATTGCAGGAATTGTTTGAAGCTATGTTGAATTTTAGCAGTGCCTTCCATCCCCAAATAGATAGTCAGATTGAAAGGACTATCCAGATATTGGAGGATATATTGTGGGCCTACACTTTGGACTTTAGAAGAAGTTGGGAAGATCATCTACCTCTGATTGAATTCGCCTGCAACAACAACTATCACTCTAGCATCGAAATGGCACTATATGAGGCTCTATATGGTAGACATCGTAGAACACCAACATGCTGGAATGAAGTAGGAAAACAATAGCTCGTGGGCCCAAAGATTGTGGAGTAGCATGTAGATAAAGTAGATCTGATTAGAAAAAGACTAGTAACTGCATAGAGTAGACAGAAAAACTATGCCCCTAGAGGCGTAGATCTTTGGAATTCAAAGTGGGAGGCTTTGTTTTCCTAAAAGTATCTCTTACTAAAGGAGTGGCAAGATTTAGGAAGTGGAGAAAGTTGAGTCTTCACTACATTGGGCTCTATAGGATTGCTAGGAGGGTCAATGAAGTTGCTTACAAGCTGGATTTACCTTTGGATTTGTCTGGCGTGTATAGTGTGTTTCATGTCTTGATGCTTAGGAAGTGCTTGGTTGATGCGTCCTAGGTGGTCCCAGATCAACCAAAAGAGCAACAAGAGGACTTGTCTATGGTGAAGGATGTTGTTCAGATACTTGACCAGAGAGAATAGGTCTTCAGGAATAAAGTGATTCCTTTTGTACTGGTTCAGTGATAGCACTACGACTCGAAGGAGGCTACTTGGGAGCAAGAGGCTGATGTGTGGTCACAGTACCCCCATTTGTTTTATTGGAAGTGAATTTCAGGGATGAAATTCTTAGAAAGGAGGGTGGGATATAATATCTAGGGTCGACCATAGAATTGTAACCTAGAGATCTAGAAATGATATAACTTTGTAATTGAGAATTTTATGTAATCTGGGTAAGCTAGGGTTGGATAACTTGTGAATATTGATGGTTATTATGTTAAATGTGTGCTTATTTCCCCTGATTTGGTCTGTGGTGCTTCTTTGGGTTTGTTTAGTAAAGGTTAGAAGAATAGACTTGGTAGCTATAATCGGTGACTAGAGTAGGTGCAGGTTCCAAGTGGACCTTCCAGGCATGAGTGACTAGCGGATGTTGTCGGTGCGAAATGCTGGCGAGTGATAAAAATACAGTAAGATGTCAAAAATACAGTGAACGTTGCCTGACTACCCCACCTTAAACGTTGACGCTACCCCCTAACCCACACCTCGCCTTGCAACTCTGACCACCCAGGATTCCCAGACGACTAACAATGGCATGAGGTGCATAGAAACACCATGAGACCTTTCTGCGTTGGCATGAACGAGAGCCAGAGAAGAGAGAAAAAGAGAGAGAGAGAGGAGAAGGGAGGGGGTATTATGCTATTTGGGAACTCACTAGAGGACCACTGTCAGAGGAGAAGCATCGCTAGAGGCAGAGGTTCATGTCACTGGGGAGGAGTGAGTGCCTGAAAGCTTGCCAGAGTAGCTTGCTGAAGAAAGAGGGATCGTTGCTGAATCCAACTGTGTACGTGTAACGACTCGACCCCTAGTCGTTACTCAAAATCTAGCTACCAAATTTTTGGATTAAACAACTTAAATGAAAGTACTATTAATTGAATTAAATTATACTAAACACTTACCCATGTGCGAGGGGAAATGGGGGTGTTGATGAAGGTCGTCGTTGCTTTGCATACTTCGATGACCTTTGTGATCACCACTTGTCGATTTGTTGAGACTAGTTGACAAGATGCCTACGGGAGATGCTACGGTTGTGGTTGTGTGGCCTCTTGGTTCACTAGGTCGATGGTAGGATACTGCCCAACATCGTCCTCATGCTTTGTAGTATGTCTTTCCCTTCAAAACAAACAAGAAAACGAGAAAACAAGAGATCTAGGTTAGTCTAAGTGTAGTAAGAGTAACAAGAATAAATAATAAATAACATCAATAACTGAAACAAAATATTGACTGGGAGTTGTCCCCGCATGCATATGCCATAAGCAATTATGTATGCAATGTTTATATGAAATAAATGAAAAAGAAGACGAAGATACTCCTTTCACCCTTGGTGCCTTGATGTGCGGGTTGGAGGAAATGGAGGCCGGTTTACAGAGCTCTAGGAATGCACTTTGGCCATAAGAAGAGGTTGGATCTCTGGGATCTAAGTTTTGCCAGGAGGATTGGACATGGAGGAGGAACTCGAAGCTCTCTCTCTAGCTCTCTAGGGTTTCTAATAGGTCCTTAGAAATTTTGAAGTACCTCCTCATGGGTTGATGAGTTAGGGAGTCTATTTATAGAGTTTACGAGCTGGGGATCTCATCAAAGATGAGATAAAGAGCAAGGGTCAAGATTAAACTTGTAATATATGGCAAAAAATCCTTGGATTCTACGCCTATAGGACAGGTGATAGAATCATCTAGCCGTCAATAGTACAGGAGACGAGATAATCGACCTTGGATTCTACATACATGGTGAATCAGTAGCTAGATGGCATGAAATCTGCCACATAAGCTTGTCACCTATGCATGTGACACTGAGAGACTAAAAAGGAATTATTTGCAAAATTAAGATCACAAAGTATAAAATTACGAATCCATTAGCAGTGTGAACATAATCAACACATAAAAATCATTCTCGTAATTAAGAGATATTTAAAATATATTTCCAAATCCAAATCAAACTTAAAATGTTGAATTTGAAAATCAAATCTTCAATAATTAAGAGAAAATATTAATTAAAATCAAGGATAAAGCTAATTTAGTTTAGATTCGTAGTTATCTTGATTTTTGGATTTTATCTTTATTTTTTTAGCATCATCATGAATTAAATATAAGTTATAACATTCAAATGTGATAACTTAACATAAAAGCACATTTTTGGTAAAATAAAGATAAGTGATCTTTATTATCAAGTCATTCAAATTTTGATAATTTTCTGGAATTATTTGGCATTTATAATGATTTATACGATAAGCTCATATTATTTAAATGTTGGAAAATTATAGAAATTATAATTATTATGGGAAAAGATGATAATAACATTTATAAATATCTCAAATATTATATTAAGGTATGGGATGACAAATTATTTAGAGAGAGAATACCAGGATTATAGTTGCATATTGATTTGACACCTTCATGACCTAGTCACCTATTGGATTGGTGATTAGATATGTTGCCTTTTGAAGTGGCGATTGATCTTGTCGCCTATTACAGAGGAAACACCTTGGTTTTTTTACAGATTACCCCCTTGTTTTTTATCTTATTCCATAGAAATGTAATAAAAACAAAGAAAAACATAGAAATTCTGTTGGAAAATTTAGAAGATAAGTTAAAGCTCTTTAGCCATGTAATCTGGGGCACCTCAGGGGTTCCTAACCTAGGTGAACTCTGGGAAATGTGAAAATGGGATATCTCCAATCTAGAACTCTTGATGTGTGGTTGACTGACTCTATCTTCATGTGCACTAGCAAACTTCTACTCCTATCATGCACGTGAGAGAGCACCAACAAAGCACACATGAGTAATCACTAAAAGGTCATCCAGCACACATCCCACTTAAACACACATTACTCTAGCATCTCTCCTAGATGTCGCACATAATCTCAGTCAATACTCTTTTGTCCCACAAGCAACATAGCTTTTGAAATCATGTCTTTGAAAACTATTCTATTCTTTTCTTTTCAAAATCATACTCTTGACTTTCAAAACCATTTTCTATTTTTTCTTTCAAATCACACGTATGATTTTCAAAACTTAATGCGTACTTGAATTGGCCACTCTTGCCGAGTCAAGTTCACAACCACTAGAGAGTGCCACACTAACATTGAGCCTTTTTTTAGTCAAAACAACAAACCATATCTCAAAAATTAGTACAATTCCTTTTCAAACATTTTCTTTCTACTTTAAAATCTCATACTTTTCTCAAATATCTTTCTTTTCTGTGAAAATCTCATGCTTTTCTAAAATACATTTCTTTTCTGTGAAAATCTCATACTCTAATCTGATGCATTTCTAGAAGCATCTTTAGACTAGATTCCAGCCTAGAGTACAAATCTCAAATCTGGCTAAAACACAAGTATTGGTTGAAACTAGCCCTAAAACTCAAGTCTCAAAAAACTTTGGCCTCTAGGCCGCTCTGGTGTGCTGTGCTACTCGGCACGAAGCAACAGACACTTGGCCACAAGTAGTCTATCGAAGCGCGATCACGGTGTCTACACCACTGCCGTGCAAGTCCTCGTGTAGGCCAAACCACCGTCCCAACCAATGGGCCTCTCTGCACTATGACCACTCAGGTCTCTTTCTCAACTCACATGGGGATGCATCTCCTTTCAATGCCCTTGTATGTCCAGACACTTGAGGACTCTCACCCCAGGCCCTGTCAGCACCTAACAGTCTCAATCTCGACAATCGTACTAACCAGGGTGTCACGTCCAACTATACAGAGGGCTCATACCCCATGGCTCGCTACTACATGTGTCTGTATGTAGTCAGTACCCTAGGTTCTCAGCACCTGGAACAAATGGTGTCTCATGCCTCCAAGTCCAACTGGCTCTCGACCAGCGGACTTAGCCTTCGCCTCGTGAACGAAAATCCAAGAGTCTCATACCTCTAGAATCTCACGAACACTTACCTCAGCCTCTTGGTCTTTGGCCTCACCCTAGGCAATGTGCCCGATCACCTCAATGATATCATCACACCCCTTAGTACTAGCAGCACACTTCGTTGATCTCTCGGCCTCAGCTAACAGAAAACTCTAGAAAATCTTTCAAAACCTTTTCAAATCTGTGCATTTCTTTTCCAAACTCTTTTGGAAACCATTTTTGAAATTGCTCGAAAACCATATCTGAAAATACCACTAAATGCTGTGCAAAGGAACACCATAGAAATCCTTATAGTTTCTTATAAAAATTCTTTGGAAACCACTGTTTAAAATCATTCATTCTCTTTAGGAATTTTTGGAAAACTCTTTGGAAAACCTCTTCTCTGAAACACTCTTATCTTCTCAAAATAAACTTTAAAAAATCGTTTAAGACCTTCAAGTTCAAGTGGAGCATCAATTAAACATTTTCAGGATATAGGCTCACCCTAAAGTACCACATAGAAACTCAATAGTGGTCTCGAAGTCCTTCAAAACTTGTGAGACCAAACACTAATTCATCTTGCTAATTCTTTTGGGCCATTCTCAAAACCATCCTAATGGTTCTCCTATTTGTTCTCGTGTCAATCTAATTATTTCTCTAAGATTAATGCATATATACACCCATATATATATTAATCAACCCTTAAAACACTCAAAATTGGTTCGAGGCCTGGTTTGGTATACCGATTAAAGTTGGTATGCCAAAATCTCTCGATTCGGCATATTAGACAACTTCAGTATGCTGTTTCAAACTATTTCTGCACAATGAAATTTGCCATGAAATCACTGTCGCAGAAGTTGGGACCATGGTTGGACCAAATTCCGATGAACCAAAAATTATACAAAAATTCTCAAAGCAATCATTCTAAGTGTACTTTCATTTGGGACAAGTTTCATTCAAATCCCATATCTATAACTCGAGATATAAATACTTGAATCTATAAGACTCAGTCTGGCATAACTTAATAGGTCATCATTGTTTTAACAAGCCTTGGTATTTCTACAGGCCACGACCATTAAGAAGTACCCTACTGAATTAAAGATCTTCGAGTCTATTTTCCAATGGAACAAAAATCATTCAATTTCAATACTCATAGCTCAAATTATACATGATTAAAGCAAGAGGACTCAACTATGCTGAATAGTGACAATATCCTCATGAATTCTTCGAAAATTCATCAAAATTTACTAGAAAACCATAAAATCTCTATTGTACATCTAAATCATCTTCATTCAGTATATTAGACAAATATTAAGCTTAAATGAAGAGAATTAAGAAGAATGGGATGTGTACCTTTCTTTCTTTCTCCTTCCTTCTTAGTTTCTTCCTCCTCTTCTTTTCTCCTCCCGTGGTTCAGCCCTCTCGTTTCCTCTCAGTTTCCTTCTTTCTTTCTATCTCCCCTACTCTGGTTTCCTCTCGAGCCTTCCTTTCTTCTCCTCTTTTCTTCTTCCTCTTCTTTTTCTTCTTCTACTCTAACTCCTCACTTGCTCCTTTTCTTTCTCTTCTTTTCTTTCTTCTCTGGTTCAATGCCTACATGCTAGCCCATGCTCCTAC